>JBAMBJ010000946.1:0-131649 GCA_037043495.1 Drosophila recens | reverse complement strand
ACACTAGGTGGCATATTTATTTTGACAACATTTAAAGTTAAATATATCCATAATTTGATCCTACTTCATGTACATTTTGGCAGCAATGGAAAGGTCATTTCAATTCCGTTTGAATGATACAAAACTTTCCTTAACCCATTAAGTACCCATTGAAAATTTTGAATTTTAAAAAACGTCAATTTTAAAACTTTTTTCCTCGGTTTTTTTCGAAAAATTTTTTGATGCAAAAAAGTTTTTCATACAATTCTAATAGTGACTGCAAAAACAATTTTTCAAAAATCTCTTTTCTAGTATTTTTAATAATTTTTTTAAAACTTTTTCCTGTCATTGGTTAAATTCTTTCAAGTTAAAAAATGCTAAATCCTCAAAAGAAAATGTGTCAAGAAGCTGATTCTACCAACACTGAAAAATATGTACAAAACATGTAGATTTTGAGATAAATGGTTCGAATGAATATCACATGCGCTGGCAATCGCAGACAATGAATGGTTCGACAAATGTTGTCTTTTTGCTTATAGGAAAAAGACGAAATCAAAAATATTTTATTAAAAATCGCGCGACTTTTAATAAAATATTTTTGACTTCGGCTTTTTTCCCATTTTTGTCTTCTCAGTTTCTGTTTTCCCATTTTTGTTTTCCTAATTTTGAATTCCTAATAACTGTATTCCTAATTTCGGATTCGTAATATTGGATTCCTAAGTATTCGATTCCTAGTTTTGGATTCATGAATCATTTTGTATCACTTGTTGCATTTGATTTTTTTGTTGGCTTACTTGGTTATTATTCTTTGGAGTTAGCCTTTCTTTTTGGTTGCCTCTCTTACCCATTTCCTCGCACCGCCACACTAGATCACACACAGCAGCTCATCTCTTGTTAACGTTTCTTTTGCATTTTGTTAACATGCCTTCAAACTTCAAATTAACCAACTCTCCACCCAACTCATAAACCATCAATCGAATCACTCGAATATCAATCAAAACCCATCAAATATTTCGAACATAACCAAATGAATGACGATCCGTGACAATCAATCAACTTAAATAGGATAACTTAGCGGTAAGGTTGCTCTTGGGCTACACACACACACACACACGCACACACACACACTTCTACAACATTTCCACTCCATCCAATCCATGCTGAAATATTCTTTAACTAATTGATCCAATTGCTTGCCTTTCAGATCTATTCAATGACGCTGCGATTGGGCGCACTCTTCGAGTCGCACATCAAGAAGGTGGTCACCAACTGGAAGGCCGCACGGAGACGCGCCAACAAGAACAAGTCCGGCAGCAGCGGACGGGGATCGAGTAGTCCGAGCAAGCGAACGCCAACGGAGCGCACAACGCGTCGGACACAGAAGCCGGCGGGCGCTGCTGCCAGAAGATTGGAGGCACACAGTAGCGATGAAGATGAAGACGATGACGACGATGAGGATGACGATGACGCGATGGGGGAGCAGCAGACGGCGCGGGGCACTCAGCGTGGCGGCAGGCGTCGCAATGGCGTCGCCGTTGTGGCCAGCAATTCGGGCTCCAATCGTGTGACATCCTCGTCGTCCAATGCCCAGCAGCGGCGCCGCGAGAGCAGCAGCAACTCGGACAGCGAAGAGGAAGAGGAGGAGGAGGAATCCACATCGGATGCCAGCACCGACGACAACGAGGATGACGATGCGCACTCGAATGCCAGTTCGCCACAGCAGCCACGACGTCGTCGCGGTGGTCGACCCTCGGCGCGTCAGCGGGTCAGTGATGATGAGTCCAATGCCAACGACTCCGAAGAGAGCTATAATCCCAACGAGCGGCGACGTCGACGAGCCGCAGGAGGCGGCAACAAGCGCAAGGCCAAGAGCCAGCGACGCCACTCCAACAAGAGGCACCGCGGAGGCAGCGAGCAGTCTGGTCAGCCGGGTGGCAGTCGTGCTGCAGTTGAGGCGCCACCGCGTCGCACCCGTCGCGTGCTGGGCAGCTCTGAGGACGACCATCGGACGGGATCCCATTCGCATCACGATGAGAGCACTCAGGACAGTAATACGCCACGCAAGAGAGGCGGTCGCCAGGCGAAAGCCAAGAGCTCCTCGACTGCCATTGGCAATGGACCCAGCACTACTCCACCGATCCTCGAGAGTCCATCCCGCAACACACGCGCCAATGGCGGGCGACCGCAGAACGCAGCGGAAAATGATCACAGCTATCATCTGCCCGTGCGCAATGGACGCATCATTGAGTCCGATACGGACTCGCATGGACCAACTGCACGGCCCACCAGGCAGAGCGCCAAGCGAGCGCTCATGGACTGGGCACGCGGCAGTGATATCGAGGAGGAGGAAGAAGAAAGCGAAGAGGCCGAAGAGGTGAGTTATATATACATATATATATTATATATGGGCATTTACACAGAAATGTCAACCGAGGCCAAACACGTAAATTAATCAAAAACTCACATCTTGCGAAATTTTCTTTCAAAAATGTATTCAAACTATTTATTTAAGTAATAAACGCTAGAAGAAATCCACTAGGATGAACATATAGATTATACATTGGAATAAATTCACTTTTTTGGTCATTTTCTTAAAAATTGATTTCCAAAATGGACCGTTTGTATTCTACCGATAAAACTAAGTAAGATAGTAAGATTGAAACATAAACCATTTTAATACATATAATGAAAGTTTAATTTAAAACAAGTTTTTCGAGCTTTTTCGATACATCATTTAAAAAAACATAAATATTTTGTGGAGCAAAGTGTCGCGTGCAATAGAGATTCAAATCAAATTAAAAAAATACTACTTAACATTTTTAAAAGCATTTTTTAGATAAATGAGTGCATTACATTTTAAAATTAATTGCATCAAAATATTCGTTTACGTTTTGTCGTAAATTATCTTGAATACGAACAATTGCCTAAGATCAACCTTAGCACCAGTTATAGTGCTAATCAAGACCTATAAGTTTCGCCTTTTGTGAAAATAAAATAAAATCATGGCACATGTTTTATTGTACTTTGAATGCGTACGAATATCGCATTCGACAATAGAGAATTAGGCATATTTATTATAATAATTGTTCCTTAATGTGTCTTTCATTTAGATTCTACCCACACCCACAAACGATGATGTGCCCTCGACCAGTCGAGCTGCCCTTGGTCTGGTGGGTGGCACTGCTGCCTCCTCCTCGTCCCGGCAGCTGCGCACGAATCGCAATACCGTGGTTAATGCTGTCGCGGAGAGTGAGGACGACGACGATAGTGATAATGAGCCCTTGGCCAACAACCAGCAAAGTGAGTAGCCTCAGCTGACACATGTCTCGTTTGGAGCACTGACATCTTTGTTTATTCGTTGTAGAAACTGCCTCTATGAAAACTAGCACACCAGCTCCACATCCGCTGTCGTTGCGACGCCGCGTTGCATCGCCGCCGCCACGGAGCATGCACATGACACGCTCGCATGCCACGTCGACGACCAGCAACTCCAGCCAGCAGGACGCTCCAATGTCCGCCCATGATCACAATTATCTGGGCAGCGAGTCGGCGGCGGCTTCGCGTGCTCCTCGTCGTATGTTGTCGCGTCATCAGCGTAATGCCGATGAACTGGACACTAGCCTCGATCCGTTGAACAACTCCCGTCTGTTGGCTGTCATATCATCCAATCCCAGGCGTCCCACCTCCACAACAAACAATGTGACAACCCGTCGCCTGCGAGCCCGCGCCAGCCAGGAGCTCTCCCAAGGGGAGGATGAAGACGAGCCAGCCGAGGAATTGCCGGATGAAGAGGAAGCCGCCGCCTCCGATGAAGGCACTGATGGCGGCTCCAGTTCACAGCCCAGCGTCGAGGATGACGATGATGAGGACGCAACTGCCACAGATTCGGAAGACAATCAGCCTCTAACCAGTTACGTTTCACCCAGTAATGGACGCACCCGTCGCAAAACCAAAACGTCAACCTCATCAGCGGCAACGGCAACACATGGACGCGAGCAACGGCAAAGTCGTCGTGGTCGTGCGACGTCGGACAACTCGCTTGGTAACGACAACGATGACGACGACGCGGATTACGAGGCGCCGCGTGGTCGACCCAATCGACTGCGAAGTAATCAGCGCAGCGGTCGCAATCAGAAACGTCCGCGCTACAATGAGCAATCCGATGAGGAGGACCAACAACGGACCCACAGTCAGCGCAAGCGAATGCGCAACGGCGACGCCCATCCTGCCACTGCCACTGCCACGACCAACAGCAGCAATAACGCCAACAGCCACAGCTCGCAGGAGCGTGATCAACAGCAGCAGCAGCAGCCACAGGCCGAGGACGGTGGCAGCACCACGGCGGACAGCGATGATCAGCTGGTGAGCGTCAGCAGCCGTGGACGTGTGCGCAAGATATCAGCCAAGGCGCGCGGCATATTTAAGGATTGAATTCGGTTGCGCTCAAGACTGTTTTATGTATAAATTAATTATAATCGCCTGAGCAAATACCATTTTCTTGAATTTGCCCTTTTATTATTGATTAATGTGTAAGAACTAACTCATTGTCATTGTAATTCGTCAGGTGTCCTGTCCACACTCATCCCGCGTTCATTCACACACACATACACCCTAGACTATAAGTAAATTGTGTTTTCATGTGTAACCACATTCATTATATATATATAATTACTTTAACACACACACACACATCCCAAACATTCATATATATTGTTCAAACAAGTTTTAGTTTTTTTCTATTCTTGTGGCACACGTTCTGCGAAGTTGCCGCTACATTTATCCATGTAGATGGGCAACCGTAACGTGGCCGCAACCAATTTGTATGTATTTCTATATATATATATATATATATATTATACACATATACTATTTAAAAAGTAGCATCCAAGAATCACACACTTCATTTAAAAATAGTTTATACATAGAGAATAAAGTATCAACAAAACTAAAACAGATCTACAGTATTTTCCAAAAATAGTTTTGTTATTTGTAAGCGGGATTCTTCACTTGGACCATAAGCTAAGACCTCAAGGGATTCTCCAGATTTTATTTGAGTGTCTTATTCTGACTCTGTACGTATTGCTCCGCCAACTGTTTGACCCTGGCCGCATTCACCTCGGTGCCGTGCTTCTGCTCAAAGTCCAGATACTTTTTGTAGATGACAAGCATTTTGTCCGGTTGCAGCTTCTGCAACACCGCACGCTCCAGCAGATTTCTACAAATGGAAAGGGGGCAAGCAATGAGTGACGGATACAATTAGGCGAGGAAAGAGACTCTACGCACCTGGCGGATTCAATAAGGCCACATTTGATAAGCATGTCAACATACAGCACCCAGATGTCAATTCGCTTTGGATACGATGTGACAATGTCGTCCAGAAGAGTCTGCGCCATCGCATTGTCGTTGTGCTGGGCGTACAGTTTGGCAAAGGCAACAATGCAATTGATGTCTGTGAATGAAACAAGTGCAATTGATTAGAATATAATGAATGTCACATTTCATCTGCTATCGAAACCTACGTTGATTCTTGGGCAGAACGCCAAGTGCTCGCTGCAGCGTTGGCTGCACTTGATCGGCCATGTCCATCCAGAAGTAGGCGTCAGCCGACACCCGCCAGACCTGCAGTTCCGTTCGGAATTTGCGCATAATCAGATTTAATGTATTTATCAGACGCTCCTTGAGATTGTGCGACTTGAGCACCTCAACCAGGTTTAGGTACGTCTCCAGGGGATCATTGTGATTGAGTGCCTCCTTTAGCACATCGTCGAAATTGGCTGAATTGTAGCTAAGTTCCAGATTGATCAGTGCCGTCCACATGTTACGCAGCTCCTTGGTTTCCCGGAACGAAATGGTCTTGATGGCACGTCTGGCAATTTCCCGTGCCTTGTCAATCTCGGTGTTTGAGAGCAGGAAGCTCATGTACTGTATCCAGGACTTGCTGCTGTTGGGCTCAGACAGCACCAGACGCTCGAACTGATCAATGGTTTCGGGTCGTTGATTGGGATCCGCATTGCGCTCTTCGATCTGCCGTAAGCGCTGCTCCTCTTTGACTTCAGCCTTGGCCTTCTCCTTGGCACTCAGACGCTTCTTTTTGCTGGCACTGGCCTCGTTTGCTGCCGCTTCTGCCACATCCTCGTCCTCGTCGCTGGATAAGTTCTCCTGCCGCTTGCCATTCAATGCACTGAGGTCGGTATCCCAGAAATTGGAGATGCCAGGAAGACGCGCCTTGGCAGTTGCTTCGTCCACAGCATTTGATTTCTGAACTTGCGCCTTGGAAGGCAGCTTGTCCTCGAAGAACAGTTGACCATTTGCCTTCTTTCCATTTTGGACTGGCAAAGCTTTTACTTTTTTACCATTGATATCCTTCTGGGCCGTCGGTTTAGCTGGTGTAACGGACTCCAACTTGATCTTCTTGGGCTTGACGGCCACCTTTTCATCTTCGACGTCGACGGTGGCAGCCCGTTTGACGCCCTTCCACAACTTCCACACGGTCTCGGGCACAGCAATGGGCAACTTGTCGTGAATGAATGCCAGGTTACAAAAGTCGCCCTGCCGCAGAGACGCACTGGCCGAGTGCTCCACATCGTTGGGATGCAAACGGAGGGGACAAAACACCAGGGGATTGGTGCCACCCTTCTTCAGTGAGCACACCACAATGCTGTCCAGCTTAAGCAGCACCTTGGCCTTCATGCCCGACTTGCCGACCAGGTTCGAAGGCAACTCATTGCTGCTGCTGCCAATGTGCTCAATGTCCCGCTTCTTGTTGCTAACCAGCAGAATATCGTTGGCATAATCGATCCACAAGATGACAGCTGGCTGCTTGCTGCCCACTTCAGGGGCTGCTCCTGTGCCCGCCAAGCTGTTGACCATCAGTCCAGTTACTGTCGCTGCACCATCCACAGTATAGACCCAATCATTGGTCGTCGGATTGATGCCCTTGAACAGAACGTTGACCGTATCGCCCACCGTGAATTTGGCAATGGGTGCGGACATCTCTTTGAGTGTTTGCTTTATCTGCGACACTTCATCCAGGTAGCTGCAGGGGAAGAGGAAGAGTGTCGTTAATTAGCAGAATGATTTCATTTTCATCAGGAACCGCAAATAAGAGTTATGAGTTATAAAAATTATTTTTCAATTTTTGTAATTAAAATTAACAATAAAAATTATTTTTCAATTTTTATAATGTACAAATTATTTTCAAATTTTTATTAGAAAAACTTAAAATAAATATTATTTATCAATTTTTATTTTAAAAGTTGAAAAATAAAATAAGTTTAATATTAATTTTATTTTATTTTTCAACTTTTATAAAAAAATATAAGAATCATTTTTATTTTCAATTTTTTTAGTTAAAATTGATAAAAAAAAAAATTTATTTTTATTAAAAATTGAAGAATAATTTTAATTTTTCATTGCTAAAGTAAAAATCAAAAACAAGAGTTCATTTATAATTAAAAAAAAAAAAAATTTAATTATTCTATAATTTTTATCTTTAGATCGAAAAATAAGTTTTCTTTAAATTTTTTTGATAAAAATGAACAAATAACTTGTGTTTGATAATTTATATTTTAAAAATTATAATCGTTACGGTCCCTGATTTCCATTGACATTGATGCACTCACCTCTCTACCAGTTTGGCTGTGTCTGTGAGTTGGCCACTCCACACATCGGTCAATTTGGCGGACACGGTCAGCGTCTTGGTCTCCACCTCCTTGCTGAGCACCTTCACGTACAGCAGCTGGTCGGGCTCCAGCAGGACGGGCACGCCCTGTCCGGTGCTGAGGCACAGCATCTTCACGTGCAGCTTGACCAGCTTGTTGTAGTTCCTCACTGGCAGCAGCAGCTCCACAATCTGCTCGCTGGCGTGCTTGACATGGGCGCGCAGAACGTCGCCCACCTGGACAGTGGTCCAGTTCTTTGTGATGTTCTCCGAGAAATAGGGCACCTCGCGCAGACTGAAGATGTTCTGCAAAATGCAGGCGGCATCTGTGTGTGTGCCGACGGGATGAGTGCGCTTCTGTGCCGGCTGCAGGTCCACGTAATCCGAGAGCAAACGCAGTGGCACCAGGCCGACAAACTCTTCGGTTTTCTGCTCATCCTCCGGCTGGGACTCGTCAAAGTCATCGCTGGCATATGTGATCTTAACTTCCAGACCCGAATCCAAGGCATTGGTCACTTCAACGGGACATATTTCACCCAGCTGGAACTTGTCCTCGGGCAACGTTAGCAGCACCTGTTCCAAGTGGCGACCGGCAATGCGAAATTTGGTGGTTTGGCCCTCGAAAAAGGAGTTCTCCATCAATCCGTTGACGCGCTGCTTGTGCAGGACGCCCTTGATGCCGCTGCAGAACTTGACCAGCACAAAGCTGGACTCGCACTTGACCACGCTGCCGGTGTAGACCTTGCCCGTCTGCGCCGATTCCAATGTGGTCAGCAGTTGGACGCCCTTGCTCAGATACTCGCTACGATTGCTCAAATAGCAAATCTTCCGGTCCAGGGAGATGTCAAGGACACGACAGCGCAGACGTTGTCCGGCCTCGTAGCGCATGTTCGGCGCCAGCTGCAGTTGCTCAATGATGCCGTTGACCTTGCCAATTTTGACGCTGTAGCCGCCAATCTTCGACTCCTGCTTGACAATGCGAGCCGAAACGATGTCGCCGGCATGCAGATCCTCCAGCGTGTACAGCTTCTCGTTGAGCACGTTGGGATCGTCGCTGCAGTAGTAGAGCGCCTCGATCACATCGTAGCCCAGCACACGGACACTGTGTTTGCTCTTGCGCGTGTATTTGGCCAGCACCACATCCTGGTCGTAGTTGCCCTTGAAGTTGGACTTGAGGGATCCGTATGAGATGAGTCCCTTGTACTTCTGGTTGAGCAGCAGAACGATGCCTCCGGTACCATGGCGCAGTACGCGTGCCTTCTCCACAATGCTGCCCTTCCGGAGCAATTGCTCCTCGTCTGTTTCCGCCGCCTGTCCCTCTGTGCCAGCTGTGACGCTGATGTCCAGGTTAAAGGTCAAATAGACCAGCTTGGTGAGGGGCATCACGTAGAGCACACGTGCCAGGTACTCCTCGTTGAGCTCATAGTCCTTTGGTGTGTGCAACGCCTCGCCCAAGTGATGCTCATTCACGTAGCCGCGGAACGCCTCGTTCATGATGTTGCCCTCCAGTCCATTTTTAAGCTGCTTGGTCACCTTGAACTTGACAATGCTGCCGGGCAGTATGTAGTCCAAGTTTGTTTCATTCTTGCTCTTAATCTTCAGTTGGTCCTGCTCCACCTTGGAGCATTGGCAGGTACTCTGATCCGCACTATGCTGAATTTGCTTGACTTTCAGAAAGATCAGCTCTCCGACATGATGCTTCTCGGCCGCCTCGGCATTGGCCATAAAGGCATGGAGGCCCTCAATGCCCGTCTCAATGATGCAGCCGTGCTCCTGGATTTCCTCGATGGCACCCGAAAAGATGAAGCCCTTCTTGATGTTGGAGTGCTTCAAGCTGCTGTTCACATCCGACGGCTTGAGGTTCAGCAGTAGCGATGTGCGATTCTTCTCCTGATTCTCGGTTTTGATGGCGCGCCCATAGACGATGCGTCCGACGCTGAACAGCTCGGACAGACCACGATATTCGCTGCTGTCGCCGGCCATATACGACTGAGCCACACGCGCGTATGCGTCGGAGATGTCGGCCACTTGGGCACGTGCCGTCATGCGACCCGGCAGCGAAATCTGCAGCGAGGTGGCGTCCGCATCCTTGACGACGCCCATCACCAGCATATGCTCCTGCAGTGAATCGAATGTGAGCGTTTCCGCGGAGACCACCTGCAGTTGCTCATTGTTTTCCGAATCTGTCTGTTTCTCTTTCGGCTTTTGCGCTTTTTTCACCTTTTTCTGGGTGGCACCAAAAATCTACAAACAGAAAAACGCAAGTTTCATAAATTGAATGCATTAAATTGTCCCGTTTCACTTACGATATTTGATGTGCTGCTTTCGCCATTTGTTTGTAAATTTGCTGTTCCGCCACGCGGAAAACTCTTTTCGTTCGAAATCATTCTAGTTAATATTTAAAATTTCACAAATAATTTTAAATAACACCGCAACGTGCAGCATACACGTGCTGGCAACTTAAATACAAATGCAGAATCAGTGTTGCACAACGCACTGTGGCTGGGTGTTGCGAAACCCAGAAATGCTGCATGATGAACAATTTTTATATTGATTACATATATTAACAGTTAATTGCAAGTTAATAAAAGTAACAGATTAATATATAATTTCAATTAAATGGTTCTAATAAAGCTTTGACTTCAACTCAAACATCATTTCTGTCGCTGAACTCGCTTTGTATCATACATCATTCATTCATAGTGAAAACGGCTTGAAATCGGACTGAACGTGTAGGTGGCCTCATATTCCGGCACGCGTTTTAATTGTGTTTTTAATATTATTTTGTTGGAAATATGCAAACCTTACGCGAATTTACGCGTAAAACAAAACGCGGGAACATATTAAAAATTGTGCGAGAGCATTATCTGCGCGATGATATTGGTTGCGGATCAGATCTGTGTCAGTATTGCTTCCAAAACGAAGCCTACCAACTGACATCGGATCACGAAATCAAGAGCAGCCTCTTCAAATATCCGCACTATATCGTCTTGGACACCAATGTGGTGCTGGACCAAATCGATGTGCTCGAGGAGGATGTGTTTCGCAATGTCATCGTGCTCACCACGGTGCTCAACGAGGTGAAGCACAAGAGTTCGTCCATCTACAAGCGCCTCAATGAAATCATCCACGATCGCACTCGGAATTTCTACGTGTTTGTCAATGAACATCACAAGTGAGTCAAGTTGTGACTAGTTATTGAAAACTAATGATTCCCTATACGAATTTCAAAAAATATCAACACCACAAAAAATGTAATTGGAAATAACAAATTTAAAACGATAAATCACAGATTCTTTTTATTAATTAGACCCCGTAGAGGGGTCTATTAACTTTGTCACAAAAAAAAAAATGCGTTACAGGCAGAAGGAGGCGGGGCCGACCCCTTAAAGTATATATATTCTTGATCAGCATCAACAGACGAGTCGATATAGCCATGTCCGTCTGTAAGAGCGCCTAGATCTCAGAGACTAATAGAGCTAGAGACTCCAAACTTGGTATGTAAGTTCGTTCCATAGGAACGATCAGTCGAAAATCAAGACGTAGTATGAAAAGAATTTTTGTTGTTTGAAATATCTGAACCAAACTGACAAAATATGCATATGGGATGGTCCCATACAGCCTGACTAAATTTGGTTGAAATCGGACTACTGTATCATATAGCTGTCATAGGAACGATTGATCAAAAATATAGATTTAGTATTCAAAATTTGTTTTGGTATCTCAACCGAACTCATAGATTGGGAATATTCTATGTCTTTTACATTTTGATTGAATTTGGTTTAAATCGGTTCACTAGAACATACGGATGTAATACAAAAAATAAGTCGAAAACTTAATGGGGCCTCATCATATTAGGCTATCGGCGTGCCCGGGCACAGGGTATCTTACAGTCGAGCACACTCGACTGTATTATGTAAATTTAGTACATATGTACATATGTAACTATATATGTAAATATTAGTAGCGATTTATATAATATTTTATTTTAAGCAGTGTTTGCTTTTCCATAGTAAGAACGGGGTCTCCGACAGACGAGTATGCTCGACTGTAGCACCGTCCACTAGTTAATTATTGATCGAATTTTCTAATTATTGATTGATTCCATTTCGTATTCCACAGAGACACCTACGCAGATCGCGAGCCAGATGAGAGTGCCAACGATCGCAATGATCGGGCTATTCGCATGGCCGCCAAATGGTATGACACCCATCTGCAAACCTCCCAGGAGTCCAAGGTTTTCCAGCGCAGCGGACGCTCCGTTACACGTGTCGTGCTCCTCACCGACGATGCGGGAAATCGATCCAAAGCGGAAGCTGAGGGAATTTTGGTATCGACGGCAGCCGATTACGTTAAATCACTCGAGGACTTTCCGCTGTTGGTTGACAAGCTGTCACAGAAGACATTCGAGAATGAGAAACAGGCTCTTCCCCAATATCCACCGCATTTGAGCATGAAGGAACTGCTCGAGGGTTTCCGCCAGAAGAAGCTGCTGCAGGGTGCATTTCAAGCGTCCAGGGAGAACTATCTGGAAGGCAGTGTTAACGTCGAGAGTTTCGAAAAGGGCGTAAGTAATTTTAATTATATATTAAATAATTAAAATATGTATATTCTTGTCCATATTACCATGTCCGACTACAATTAGATCCCAAAACTATTAAAGCTAGAAGAACCAAATTTGTATTACATACATATTTCACTTGTACGAGTATTAAATATTTTTTGTAATCAAATTTTTAATTCTATAAATTATTACATTCATTTCAATTCAACTTTTATATAAAAATTCTGTTATTCTTGCATTAATATCGATTCTTTTTTATTTTTATATAAATTTAAATATATTCTTGTCAATATTACATTATGAACAATTAGATCTCAAAAACTATAAAAGCAAGAGGAACCAAAATTCTATTCCATAAATTTTTTATTTGCATTGAATATTCGGGGGTGCCACAGAAATCGCTTTCTGTGGAAATTTAAGTGAAATTCAAGCGAAAGCGATTTCTGTGGCACCCCTGATTATTTTTGAATAAGATTTTTAATCCTATAAATTATTACATTTAATTAAATTAAATTTTTATATAAAAACTCTATTATTCTTGCATAAATTTCGATTTAATTTCATAGATTTTGATCCAAGGACGAGAATCACTTAATCGAGCTGTGGACGGAGATCTTGTGGCCGTGGAGCTTTTGCCCGAGAGCGAATGGTCGGCGCCCAGTGAGATTGTGCTGGAGGAGAAGAATGTCTATGCGGACGATGTGCCCAGTGAGGATCGTGTGGAGCAAGAGAAGGAAATGCTGCAGCAGGTGCAGACAGCCTCAGTTGCCGAGCGCACGCCCACTGGACGGATTGTGGGCATTGTGCGTCGCAAGTGGCGTCAATATTGTGGCATTCTGCAGCCCAGTCTGATCGAGGATACCACACGACATATCTTTGTGCCCGCTGATCGCAAGATTCCACGTATCCGCATTGAGACGCGCCAGGCGGACAAATTGAAGAACCAACGCATCATTGTGACCATTGATAGTTGGCCAAGGAACTCACGCTACCCTCATGGACACTTTGTTCGCTCGCTGGGCCCACTGGGCAACATGGCCACTGAGAATGAGGTCATCTTGCTGGAGCACGATGTGCCGCACTGCAAATTCTCTGAAGAAGTTCTCAGTTTCTTGCCCAAAATGCCATGGACTATTACTCCGGAGGATTATGCGAAGCGTGTGGACTTGCGTGACTTGTACATTTGCTCAGTGGATCCACCAGGCTGCACGGACATTGATGATGCACTCCATTGCCGCGAGCTGCCCAATGGCAATTTGGAGGTGGGTGTGCACATTGCCGATGTCAGTCACTTCATAAGACCAGGCAATGCCATGGACAAGGAGGCTGCTGCTCGGGGTACAACTGTTTACTTGGTGGGCAAGCGCATCGACATGGTGCCCGAGCTGCTCAGCTCCAATCTCTGCTCGCTGGTTGGCGGTGCCGAGCGTTTTGCCTTTTCCTGCGTCTGGGAAATGGACAAGGAGGCGAATGTTTTAACTAAACGCTTCCACAAGAGCGTCATCAAGTCGAAGCGTGCCATGACCTACGAGGAGGCGCAAGTTCTTATCGATGACCCCGCCCAGACTGGCGAAATTGCCAAATCGTTGCGTCATCTTAATCGTCTGGCCAAGATACTCAAGAAGCGTCGCATGGACAATGGGTAAATGTTATCCTGAATTTTCTACAAATAGCATCGACTTATTGTACTCTATTTATTACAGCGCTTTGGTGTTGGCCTCGCCAGAGATACGTTTCCAGGTGGACAGCGAAACGCATGAGCCGCTCGAGGTGGAGGCCAAGCAGATGCGCGACACTAACTCAATGGTCGAGGAGTTCATGTTGCTGGCCAACATATCCGTGGCACAACACATTGCGGCTGAATTCACCGAATGCGCCGTGCTGCGTCGTCACCCGAAGCCGCCCCCGACCAACTTTGATCCATTGGTGAAAGCGGCTCGGTATCAAGGCTTTGACGTCGTCACGGACACGGGTCTGGAACTAGCGCATTCGCTCGACAAATGCGTTAAAGCAGATAATCCCTACTTCAATATGATGATACGCATCCTAACCACGCGGTGCATGATGCAGGCCGTCTATTTCATCAGTGGCAGCCTGCAGAAGGAGGAGTTCTTCCATTACGGTCTGGCAGCGCCAATTTATACCCACTTCACCTCGCCCATTCGTCGGTATTCAGACATTATGGTGCATCGCCTACTGGCGGCATCCATTGGAGCCGACAGCACCTATGCCCAGCTCTTGGAGCGCAAGTCCAATGAGGAGATCTGCAACAATTTAAATTATCGACACAAAATGGCACAATACGCCGGACGTGCCTCTGTGGCACTAAATACACACCTGTTCTTCCGTGGCAAGGAGGAAGATGAGGAGGGGTAAGCACATATAATATTAAAGTATTTTTCAAAATTCAGAGACTAAATCTTTGCACTTTGCAGCTATATATTGTTTGTGCGCAAGAATGCGCTGCAGGTGCTTATACCCAAGTACGGACTGGAGGGCACACTTTATCTGAAGAGCGATAAGGATGGCAAGGATGGGCTGGAGCGCACAAAGAGCGAGGTTGTGTTCACATTCAACGAGGACGATCACACACAAAGATGTGGCAATGTGATTTTCCATTCCTTTGATCCCGTCACGGTCAGATTAAGCTTGGACTCGACCAATGTGCAGCACGAAAAGCTCGTCTTTAGATTGGTTAAACCGTACATCAAGGGTTTCAGTGTGGAGACCACAATGGATGCGGATTCCGATCAGCCGCCAGCCAAAAAAGTGAACAAGAATAAAAAAAAGAAATGAGCGATGTAATATTTTTATAGGCATAACTTTTCTTACTAAATAATGCTTTCATTTGAAAAGCGATAACAATTAAAAACATTAAAATGTTGATCTATCTAAAATTTGTTTATTTCTTTAATTTTGATTCCATTTAATCGTCACCAAATAAAGGTATATTAACCTCTTGGAAAAAGCTTGAACCGATTGAGAATTATAGAGAACAGAAATGCTCACCATAATTATACGTCATTGGTGACAACTTTGGATCTGCAGCTTGAAGTCGGTTTCAGGAATGCTCTTTAAGAGATACTTCAAAATTGAATACTTGATACGAATACTTAAAGGCTTTATACTTTTTTACTATAATACAATATGTGTAATTATATGGTCTACAGTCAGGTCAATGCATTCATTTAAAGAGTCAGAAAGACAATTGTATAAACTTACAGTACTTTAATTAATGTTAGTTTTATTGTGCAGAATTTGTTGAGCTTTAATGGTTTCTTTTTATATATTTGTAGTGAGAGTATAACTTAATTCGAAATCATTCCAAATTTCACATTCAGAGAGAATTGCGATTTAAAACCTTTGATCCAATTGTTTTTGAGTTTTGGCTTTATACTTACGGTGCGAGCTGTTTAATTTCATTGCAACGTTTCGACTTTTAAGAGACGGTCGAGTCTAAGCTCAGCGGAAGTATTCGAACAAAAAGTATATAGGATACACATATACATATATAACATCTACTAAATATATAGTGAAGAAAAACTTTTTAAACTGAAGTTCTTACATATACACAGAAACGCAAATGGAGCTGATTACAGATGCAGTGAACAATACCATTGATGGCAGTAAGTTTCACATACTACTAACATCAAACAGTGTTATTTGAAAAATATATAATCTTAGCAGAAAATAATATAATATAATAATCAACTTAAATGAGCTAGACAGTGAAAAAATTTAAAATTCTGCTTGCAATGCGAAACGGTTAACCGCAAACGTAAAGCATGCCGCCATCTTGTGTAAGAGAGAAACGGAGTGAGAGTGAGCGAAACTAGAAATGGTATCATGTCAAGGGCTGCCCTATTATGCTGTCTGTCTGCTGCTATCGATAAATATGTACATACACATATGCATATGCAACGTGTGGACAACAAGTGATCGCGACTTTGAATTTTAATTAACAACACAACAGTTGGTCAAGTAATTGTTTTGACAGTAATAGAAACTCACACGCACAATAGCAAACAAATCTCAAAGTATTTCTTTAATGATTTGATAAAATTTACAAATTAAATCAAAATACATATTTGAATAGAATAAAAAGTTGAAAAAATAAATGTTTAATGAATTTATTTATTTTTTAAATACAGTTGAACTTCCATAACTCGAACTTCTATAACACGAATTTCTCTCTAGCTCGAACTAAAGAGTGGCAGTAAAATTCATAAACTTAAGAAAAATAACTCTAAACCTTTCCTTGGATAATGGTGATTCGAGTTAGGGAAGTTCAACTGTATACCTATAACTAATAGTTTTGTTGAAATATAAAAAAGATATATGTGAAAAATAAAATTAATTTGGAGTCTCCGTTCCTAATTTAGTATTTTGCGAAAACAATTACTTGACCAACTGTGTGTATACAATTTGAATTATAAGTGGTGGAAATGTAAATTCGATTTGATTTTGATTTGCTGTTCTATCGAGCGCCTAAATTTATGCAGCATTTAAAGAAAGATCCACATGGCAGAGCAATGAACTCGAAAACAAATCGATACGAAAACTATTAACAAATTGTTAATTAACAAATCTAATTGAACAGGTGATACGTCTGATCAGTCCGTATATGGCATGCCAGTGGAGGCGCACAGTCCAAAATACTTGGAGGCGTACCGCAAGTCTGTGCAAAATCCGGTTGCTTTCTGGGAGGAACTGGGCCACTTGCTGGACTGGGACAGGCCATGGCAACAGGTGTTGGACAACAGTAATCCTCCATTTACGAAGTGGTATGTGGGCGGCTATCTGAATGCCTGCTACAATGCCATCGACAGGCACATCCTGGCCGGGAGGGGGGACAAGGTGGCGCTGATCCACGACAGTCCCTTGACGGAGACGGTGCGCAGGGTCACCTATCGGGAGCTGTACGATCAGGTGGTCCAGCTGGCAGGCGGACTTGCCAAACTGGGCGTGACCAAGGGCGATCGTGTGGTGATCTATATGCCGCTTATACCGGAGACCATTGTGGCAATGCTGGCCATTGTCCGACTGGGCGCCATTCACTCTGTTGTCTTTGGCGGCTTTGCCGCCCGAGAGCTTTGCTCGCGCATCGAGCACGTGGAGCCGAAGCTGGTGATTGCCGCCAATGCGGGTGTGGAGCCCGGAAAAGTGGTGCCCTACCTGGACATACTGCACTCGGCCATCAACATGTCCCGCTGGAAGCCTCCGCAGCGCAACATCATCTTCATGCGCGAACAAGTTGCCCTGGACAAGCTGGATGACCAGGCGGACGTGCACTGGTCCACAGTGCTGGCCATGAGCGATGTCGACCAGCCGATAGCCTGTGTGCCCATCGAGGCCAACGACCCCTTTTATATACTCTACACGTCGGGCACCACGGATAAGCCCAAGGGTGTCACTCGCACCATCGGCGGCCACTTGGTGGCTCTGATGTACACGCTGAAAATGATTTACGGCATTCAGCCCGGCGACACTTGGTGGGCTGCGTCCGATATGGGCTGGGTTGTGGGACACTCCTACATTTGCTACGGGCCTCTGTGCTTGGGCGCCACCAGCGTCATGTATGAGGGCAAGCCCGACCGCACTCCCGATCCCGGACAGTACTTTAGGTGAGTTGTAGTCAAAAAATTACTAACATTTGGAAATTAAAATTAGGAAAACAAAACTAAGTAGCATGTAATTTGAAAATATCCAATAGGAATTCAAAATTAGGAACTGTGATTACAAAGATATAAAAATTATGAGAAAAATTTGAGAGTACTCAGAATCAAAATTAGAAAAGGAAAAATTATTTCAAAATAATTCTTATATTAAAAATAGGTTTTTTTTTATCTAATTTTTGGCTCCAAATTTCAAAAGAGTTCTTATATTAAATATAGGTTTTTTTTTATCAAATTTTTGGCTCTACATTTTTATTTAAATAATAATAATAAATAATAATAAGAATTCTAATATTAAAATAGAATTTCTGAATTTTCCACTTTATATTTTATTTTTTATCTTTATTTGGCTTTCCTAAATTTGTATTTTAAATATCCTCGAACCCAGCCGTCAAACTAATTTCTATTATTCACTTTTTCAGGATTATCGATCAGCACAAGGTGTGCTCGATCTTTTCGGTGCCGACGTCGTTTCGTGTGATCCGTCGTGCAGATCCGGAGATCAGCTATGGCAAGCAGTACAGCATGAAATCCCTGCGTGCCATTTTCATAGCCGGCGAGCACTGTGACTACGAGACAAAGGCCTGGATTCATAAGACCTTCAAGGTGCCCGTGCTCAACCATTGGTGGCAGACGGAAACTGGTTCCGCAGTGACAGCCACCTGTTTGGGCTTCCAACAGAACCTGAATCCGCCCATGTACTCCACGGGCTTGCCTCTTATGGGCTACGATAGTGAGTGTCCCACTGTTCGTAATAACTTATAAGTTATAACTATAAAAATGAAATCTTTGCAGTCAAAATTCTCAAAAAGGATGGCACTGAAGCTGCTCCGTCGGAGCTGGGAAGGATTGTGTTGAAATTGCCGCTGCCTCCGGGCAACATGGCCACGCTCTATAGAAACGACGAGCTCTTCCGCAAGCTGTACTTCCAAAAGTTTCCAGTAAGCATTGAAACTTAAATTTTGTAATTTAATTAATTTTAATTTTTTATAAATTAATTTAATTCATTTATTATTTTTATTTATATTCCTAATTTGATTTCTGATTCTGGCAGGGCTACTACGATACCATGGATGCTGGCTATAAGGATACGAGGGGTTATATTTTTGTAACAGCACGCGACGATGATGTCATCAATGTGGCCGGCCACCGTCTGTCCACGTCCAGCCTGGAAGATGCTGTCCTGCGGCATCCGGATGTGGTAGATGTGGCCGTATTTGGTGTGCCGGAGGCGACAAAGGGACAAGTGCCGCTCTGTCTGTATATTCCCGTCGAGAACTGCAAGAAAACCGACGCCAAACTCTCGACAGAGATTATCACGCTCATCCGTGAGGTCGTCGGTCCCATTGCAGCCTTTCGCCTGATTACCGCCGTCAATAGCTTGCCACGCACTCGGTCCGGCAAAACGATGCGCAAGTCCATGGCGGACTTCGCCAAAAATGAGCGTGTCATCTTGCCGGCGACCATCGATGATCCCGATGTCTTTGTGGAAATTCGCCGTGCTCTGCAGCATCTGGGCTATGCGATGTCCGCACCCGATCCCATAGTGGCCAAACTGCTGGACTGAGTATTAGTTTCTACTTGGTTTCTGTATACAATTTACTTAGTTTTACATTGTCTATCAACAAAATAAATATTAAAACGTTTCGAAATTCAGTCGAAAGTTCACACACACACACACACATGTTTTTTAATTTCGAAAATAATTTAAATGTTAATGATTCGACTGGGGCATAGTTCTGAACCCATCGAACTACTCGTACAATATGCCCCCAACTAAAACTCAATCAGTTTATTCAAATTATGTGCAAATTTCGTGCGACATTGTTGCCTGTCCATTCCCACTCCCATTCCCAATCCCATTCCCATGCATGCTTGAAGGCGACAACGCGTGTCCGCCACGTTCTCAGTTTCCATTCACATTCCCTTCGATACTCCCATTTTGAATCCCGTACCAAGTATTCCTTGGCATGTCCACATATGGCGGCCACATCATTGTTTGGCCCGATTTTGCCATCGTCGACATCAAAGAGCGCAAATAAATGTGTTAACTGTAACCCAATTAGTAGTTGCTTTTTCTCAGAGTGTTCCATTTGCGAATTGGTTTAGTGGATGATGTAAAAATGTTAAATGGATGGACACCTATTTATGATATAGTACATTATGATATACATATTTGTTTTATACATTTCTTAGAAATTAAATAAGAACTGGAAGTGGGCGTGGGCTTATTTATTTTAGCTCGATGACAACTAAGATAGTTGTTGGGAGAAACTTATCACAGTTGGGGACTACTCTTATGCCATTCATTATTGTAACAAAATCAATTGTTTTGCCAATATAGTATTAGACAATATTCGATCTATGCATAGCTCTGTTAATTCGCAATGAACTATTCTCGATTAAGACTTTAAATTAATTAACAACTAATTAATTCCGAACAAAAGCATACTTAAAAATCATGTTGTCAGCAAATGGTTCAATAAATATGTTTTAAATTTCGGAATTCAAATCAATTTTCTTCAAGCCATTTTCTTAATATCTAGTTACGATAACAATAAATTCAAGTGAAATATTAAATGTTTGCTGCTAACAGTAAAATTTTTCTTTGTTCCGCATTTAAAAAGTTACTGCTTAACTGTTTTAATTATATAAAAACAAATAAATGAATCTTGGTGTAAATTAGTAAGAATTTTCAATTATTTTTAGAGTTGCAAAACTGTGAGAGAAAAATCTCTATTCTAGCCTTCCCATTAGATATGGTATGCTAAAGAATAAATTCTTAATGCATAGCATAAAATGCGACAAATTTGATTTGCTTTTGTAATATTGACTGTAACTTTTACATTTCGTAGCTGTTATTCATTCGTCCCCAGGTTTGGCCCCCCTTGTAATACATAATATATATACATGTATATGTATATGTAAACTCAAGAGCCAAGCTTTGTCAAATAGTTTGCATTCGAAACACGCGCCATGGCAAATTAATTGCAGCGTTTCGACTGCAAATCCCAACCTCATAAACTGAAGATTACTCCACTTAACTCCTCGAGCTGTCTGACGTACACAGTAGTGAGTGAATTGCAGCAAAGGTGCTTCAATGCTTTAAAGATGGCTCATCATCCATAAAGTTCGATGCCTCGTAAATGCAATATTAATGCTCCTAACTACCTATTTATTGACATTCTATGGACCGGCGACTGCACATAAAAAATGGTACTTTTATAACATAATTAAGAGCTGGTAAAACTTAAATAATATCTGCCATATATTGAGGAATTCATTGTGTGTTCTATCCATGCTTATGCTTTTGTTTAAAAGTAGCAAAGTACACAGTACTCACAGCCATCTTTCTGGTTTCGGTGACGTATACGTAATATTTGAGCACGCCCACCAACCGCCGTGATGTTGCTGTAAGTATCTGTTTAAGCGCAACATGTGGTTCTTTTGAATGTCATTGTGTGACAATATGTGTGTGTGTGTGTTGGTGTGTATCAACCAATCAGGCGCTTGCATTTGGTTGGTGTGCGTGCTCGGCGGAAGTAAATAAAAGCTGATGTCCTCTCAAGGCAGAGCATCATTCGAGTTCTTGCGTTCAACAAGTTCAATTGCATTCAGCAGTGAATAGTGAAACAGCACAAAAACAGTTCAAATAACTTGACAGCTTTTTGTAAAATAATAAATAAAGTGCTTTCTTTCGTAACACACAAATAACAATAAATATCATCAGGTTGGTTTACATTAAGTTAATGTAAAAATAAATTTCTCCAATAAGAACTAAAAAGTTAGTTATTGAAAAATAAAAATATTAATAGATTAACGAAATATAAAAAAGAAGTGAAAAAATGGAAAATGAAATATGTAGTATCAGAAGTTAGATAGTCTAGAATAGTCTAGACAATAAACTTTATGTTTTTGTAGTGCACAAAAGTTTAGAATTTAAATTTAAATTCTCACATATATTTCAGAAAATCGAAATTGCTCTATTTATTGTAATTTAATTTCTATATACGAAGCTGTTTTTTTTAAATGATACATTTTACAATATATGTTAGTAATAGCGACGTTACTTCCGTATTGTATTTTGAGTTTTAAAGAAATATTTTAAGTACAAATTTTACAAAAATATGTTTAGCATATCTTTAAGAGTCTAGTACTCCTCAAAAGTATGCTAACCACTTTTCAATAAAATTTACAAAAAAAAGGGAATTCGAAAAATAGCTGATAGTTGAGTTCATTGTAAGTTTACTCTGTACCCGAACGGGTCAATCAACCAAACGCTCCCCTATGTTGTCAATTGGTGTTTCGAAAATATTGTTGCAACGTTTTCTAAGCTAAGCAGATGCACGCGCAACACGTACGACACATTAGATAGATGCATGCCACAAGGACCGAGGCGTGTGTTTAGCATTGGCACACACAGATACAGATACACAGATACATTTACCTAGTGAGCTCTCGTTGTCAACTGGGTCAAAAGGCAGCGCTATCATTCGTCACACGGGGCGAATGAGTGTGCTGGGCTTATACATCTTCATCAAACTGCGAGAAGGGAGGACAGGTTGCCATTATTGTTGCCTACTCGGCCTGCAGCTTAATAGAAACAAATTGCCTGACGCGTAAACACATTAGCGAACATTAGAGCCTCTTCTCCACCTGGATGCTGGCCTGGCTGTCATCAGGCTTCGCTAGGATTTAAAAAAGTAAATAAAACAACGCAGCGATGCAAATTGAGAAACTTGCCGTGGGCCAAACTCCTTTCAAGATACTTAATTTGGTATTATCCTGACAACAGCTGCAACACTTGGCAATCAGGCAGCGTTCTTTTCATTAGATTGAGTTGCAGTTATCCAAGGGGCATACTTTTGATAGACTGTTGCTAGTGAATTGATAATCTTATTCTTTCTTGCAGGATGTCCCAATGCATATTCTTTGTCGTCTGCTGTTTTGCCATTGTCCTGCTGGCTGTGTGCGTCCAAAGCACCCCGGCTGCTCAAGGGGCGGCGCCTCTTTGCGCGCCCGGCATCATCAATGAGATGCCCGAGCATATTAGGAAGGTTTGCTCTGCCCTGGATAACTCAAATCAATTGTCATCGGCCCTCACGTCCTACATCAACAATGAAGCTTCCGGTTAGTATGAGATCAATCATTTAATTTCATATCAATATTAAGATTTCTTGTATATCCTTAAATCATAGCGCTGGTGGCCAACTCTGATGATTTGCTGAAGAACTATAACAAACGCACAGACGTTGATCACGTCTTCCTGCGATTCGGCAAACGTCGTTAAATAATGGACACTACGATTTTGAAATCTCAACTAAAACTGGACATTGACCTATGATCGTTTCTGTTTAAAGCACAACAACTTGACGTCTTCTCACCATATAGAAATAATATGTAATCTTGGCACATCGGCGTTATACATGTAAATTATATTCAACTTGGAAGCTCTCTAGATCAATAATAATAAAAATTAATATGTACAATATTTAATTATCTTTATATTTCTATACTCGAAAATGTATTCAAAGACCCCCGAAAAAATATTTTGTGTAAGTTGATCTCTTTATTTATTTGCATTTCGTATATTGTTTTCAAGCTCTTTATTAATGCAATACAAATAAAAAGATTGTAAAACATAAAGTATACCTCACTAATGTTTGATAATTATCAAGAATCGGTATAGCATATAGCACATAAATGTTTCCCTTACACAAAGCACTTGCAACATAACATAACTTAACCAACATAATGATATTGTTCTCAACTTGAAAATTGTAATATATATTTGTTTTCTAAATAAAGTCTCTTTTTTCTCAAACTGAACGCATGATAAAATGCAACTGAAATTGGTTTTATTATTCAAAATTAAAATTATGAATGGAATTCCAAAATAAATGAATTAATAGACAAAAGATTATAAACACTTTATTCATACAAAAACTCATTCTTTGACAAATCGTTATGTTAGTAATATGATATAGTTTTCCGAAACGTTCTATTTTGGTTTCCAAAAACTAAAGGGTCTGGCTAAAACAACTCTGCTATTCTTTCTGATATACGAGGGTGGGCTGATAAATAGTCGGCCTACCAAAGAAAACACGTTTTTTTTTTATTTTTCAACATAATCTCCTTTTAGACGTATGCACTCAGTCCAACGGTCCTCCAATTTTTTTATACCTTCCATAAAATATGACTGGTCCAGGTCCTCAAAATAGGCGTTTGTTTCACAGATCACCTGTTCATTCGACTGAAATTTCTTTCCACCAAGCCATTTCTTTAAGTTTGGAAATAGATAATAGTCACATGGTGCTAAATCTGGAGAATAGGGGGGATGTGGAAGAATTTCATAGTGTAGTTCACACAATTTCATCATGGCAACAACGCTCTTGTGAGCCGGAGCGTTGTCCTGGTGAAACAGAACTTTTTTCTTCGCCATGTGCAGCCTTTTTTCTTTAGTTCTGAATCGAAGTGTCCCAAAAGGTTAGAATAGTATTCTCCATTAATTGTTCTGCCTTTTTCTAGGTAATCCACATGAATTACGCCTCGGGCATCCCAGAAAACCGTTGCCATTACCTTGTTGGCCGACAAACCAATCTTTGCCTTTTTCGTCGCCGTTTCTCCGGTTGAAATCCACTGCTTTGACTGTTCCTTGCTTTCTGGTGTATGGTGATGTATCCAAGTTTCGTCGACAGTCACAAAACGACGCAAAAATTCATTCTTATTTGCGTTTAACAATGCCAAACTCTCCTTCGCAATGACCAAGCGGTTGCGTTTGTGTTCCGCTGTGAGCAATCGCGGCACCCACCTTGACGAAAGCTTACTTATATTTAAATATTCGTGTAAGACGTTTCCAACACGTTCACGAGAAATGTTTAGGGCCTTAGCAATCTCTCTCAGCTTTATTCGGCGATCATCCAATATCATTCCGTGGACTTTATCTACCATTTCTGGGGTTGTCACCTCTCTGGGACGTCCCGGACGGTCCTCGTCAAAAATGCTTGTCCGCCCGCACCTATACTCAGCAGTACAATATTTAATGGTCGAAATCGATGGAGCTGATTCCCCATAAACTTCGATTAACTCATTTTTTATTTCATCGTTGGATTTCTTTTTTAAAAACAGAAATCTAATGACAGCTCGATATTCTATTTTACTCATTTTGGGGACAATGCAAAAGTGACCATGCTAAAACTCCCGCCAAAATTACCAGTGTTGAGAAAAATTCCTAAAACTTTTTCAGCAATCAGCCGATATAAAACACTAATCGAATAAAATATTTATTGGTTGTTTTAAATGTTTTTTTTGGTAAGGCCGATTACTTATCAGCCCGCCCTCGAAAAATAGAAAGTTCCACCCAAGATATTTAAAAATCAATACTTGTTTTTCGAGTTACTAATCCGAAAAGGATGCTCAGTTTAAATTTATTTTTCAATTTTTACATTGCAGAAGTATATTTTTTTTTTTAGAACTTTTCAACTTTTGTGATGTTATGTGTAATTTTCCTTGCAACATCGCATGTTATAGGGCATAAACAGATCTTTCCTGTAAGAAATGGATAATGTGGTAACAAAACTACTTAACATTTCTGTTATAAGGAGTACAAAATAATTTATTATTTTTTTAGTTTCATTCGCAGAAGGTACCGGTATAGTCATTGTTTGGTGTACAAATCGTTTTTATGATGAGTCGTTTAAATTTTATTTAATATATTCTTAGTCTGCAATTATAACATTGTAGACAGTTTTTTCTGGAAAAATTAGGATTTTAAGCCGCGATTATTAAAAATTTCAAAATTGGAAATATTTCCATATTTTTAGCAGGCATTTTGTACAAATATGTTTTCTCTTGTGTTTTGTCAATAATTAAAAAATTAAAATTGTACGAAATGTACAAAGGTATTAATATAAGGAATCCGTGAAATTTCATAACCATTTGAAGGATGACTGGTTCCAAAGATCAACAATTAATGGTAGTATTAAATGCGTTGTTCACTTATATGAGATACATGTCTGTATAATATGTAGCTCCAATGGATTCTGAGCGATAGTTGGATAATTCAGATATTTAGTGATTGCTGTAATAAAGATGTATTAAAAGATCTGCATATAGTAGCACTGTTTATAAATTCATGGTCGTTTGCATTTTTTTGCACTGGCACGCTTTTATTAAATAAATTATTAAAATAAATAAAAATTAAACAAATAATAGAGCATAACGTAAATAAAGCATTCCATGTCAAATGGTGGTAAAGTGATATTTCATTTCTTTTGTAAGATTCTCTATTTTTGAATTGCTAAAATTTAAGAATATTAACAAAAATTTTTAGCTTTTGTCTCTTGCTTGACTTGATAATATTTTGATATTTGATCTTTGGTTTCATTGAAGTCCAGTTTAGATTTGGAATCTTAAGTCACTTTATTGTTGAATGCATTTTGGATAGACCAATTGATTCAAAAATTAGATTCTTTTTCTGTTGTCTTTGTACCTCTTTGTTTCTTTCTTAGAGTTGTTTATGTTTTTACTGCGATTTCTAAAAATTGAAATCTGTATTAAATTAAAAGTAATAAACTATACGCTTAGTTTGTGACTTGATTGTAAATATATCTTCATTATTTATTTTAATTGTATTTTATTTTGGCCTTTAACGTTTTATTTAGCATGGAACTCATCGTTTTTATTAACATCTTTGCTTTGTATATAAAAAAAATAAAAATTATTTAGGCCTTAGTCTTTTTTATTACTTTAGATATGGCATTTAGCTTTCATCAGTCTTTTCAAATTTTATATTATATCACCTTTTTGGATTGCATACTTGTTAGCACTCTTAGCCGTTTCTAAAAATTTCATTATTTCTTTATAAAGTATAACAAATAAAATTTTTTGTACATAAACAAAAGTGTAAGTAACATAAAATTGCAACAATTAAATCATAGTTTATCATATAAATTGCATTAGTTTTTATTTTATTTGTGTTGTGTTTGTTTGATATTATCACCTTTGTTTCATAATCCTCTTTAGTTGATTTCCTTCACTCATCAAAACGTTATAAAAACGCTTTTCATTTAGTTAATTTAGTTTTCTCATTCCTGTAAAAAGAAAACTAAATGCTACATGAATTTTATAGAAATGCGGCAATAGGCCGAATTTTATATGGTAAAACTCAACAGCAATTATATATATAGTTAGATAGTTATTATTTCTCATTTAAGAAAGGACGGACATTCTATTTTTTAAATCGGAAAAGCCCAAAACTTGTTTGAGCGCATTTTAACATTTTCATAATTATAAAATTATTAAGTTTCTTGTTTCCGTTTATGATTAAGGATTAAGTGTTGAGTTATCATATAAGTTATTGAAGGTATTTTACGATTTTCTTTTAGCCATTCGACGGCTTGCAACTTAACTTACCAAATATGAATGAATTAACTTTTCGATAATACTTTTTTAAGTGCTTTTAAACCTTTCATTTGACTTCGATTTTTGTTCTTTTCGAAACATTTAACTTATCTGTTTCTTAAGTTTGTACTTAATCATCACTTAAAATGTCGTTGAACATTGAATATCGTTTTGAATATGATATGTTCTTGTTGTTCTTCGGATTCATTTTTCATTGAGTATTTTCGTTTTCATTGCTTATTTTTTGCATTTATATATTGTTCTTTACTTTGTGCTATTATTTCATAATTAATATTTGGAGTTTCAAATGTTATAGAATAAGGTTTGCTGCTGATCCGATAAAATAAATAATTCAACTTTTTTAGCTTTTCATTTCCTGTTGTTGCACTTGTTTTCATTTGCTTAATTGGTTGATTTTGAACACTAGTTTTTTTTTTTGTTTAAACAAGCATTTGAAATAATAATGTTTACGTTTAAATAAGTTTAATGCATTAGACACATTTTTGAACATTATTTTATTGACTTTGATAAATTTAATGGGTTTTGCTTTGTTTCGCTAATAATTTTTGTGTATTTCTTTTTTATATATTTGTATTTAGTTTTGCTCAGCTTAATTAATACGAGTTACATTATTACGATTTTGTTGCTTAATTTGTCGCTATTTATTATTAAAAAAAGAAAATATAATTGCTTTCTTGTTCACGTCAATAGATTAAAGAAATCAAATAATTATTGGTAAATCATAAATCATAATTAGCTTTTCAGATATTCATATAAAAAATGGTAAGCAAGTTTCAATTGTTGACGAAATGATTTGCATATTTTGTAGTTGTTTTTTTATCAACTAAAATTTATACATTGCATTTTCTGTATACAATATGACATGTTGACAATATTGATTTAGTTTCGATTCGCATTTATCTATCAGATAAATTAGAAAATAATAAATTGTAAAATTATAAGGAAATATACATAATTTGATTTTTGGCGGGAGCACTTAAACCAGATACAAGGCTCCATTTGTCCACTAACAAAACATATAACAGCAGGCAATACAATCTTTTTGCCAGTCACATGATTGGATATCGGATGGATAAAGCATAGACAAACAAACACAAAGGTTTCATTTAGTTGATGGGATAGTTTTAGAGGCGAAGGAGTAGAAAAAGACGGAGGCAAAACGTTTCAACTTAAAGAATAGGAAAAAGAGAACTTTATGCTTAAGACTAACTGTGTGTGAGTTTGTGTTTTTTGAGTGTATATGGATTTGTGTATCTATGTCGTTTATGTATTATAATTTATAGCAAGCAAATTTCTGTATTAACATCATAGTTTTATGCTCTTTTAGCCCTACTCCCCTGTTTTGGTATTTGGCATACGTGTTGCAGCACGCACAGCGTTCTTCCTTAATGTGTGTATCGCCATTCGAGGGATGCGGGAGGATATTGAGTAGTCTAGTAATAGGCTGCTGCGTTCGAATAGTTCTGAGAATACGCCTGCGAATCTATGGGTGGTTGGCAAAAGTGGTTGATGCATGTGGGCATATTATAAACATAGCATTTACTCTGATTACGTACCATAACCGGCATAAGCGCGTTCATCGTAAGCAGCGCTCTGTTGGCTGTAATCCGTTTGACCAGTTGCATTGTAATCGACGGCTGTCGTTCCGTACTGCTGACTATAGTCCTGGCCGTACTGATAGCGCGTGTCTTGCGCGGCATAGCCCGTTGAGCTGTTCAATATAGTTGGTTATGTAACACGTCATAATTGCTTAAAATATTATTGTATTATTGAAAGAGCAACCCACTTGTAGCCCTGATATTGGCTCTGGTCATACTCGGTGCCATGGTGCGTCGCATAGCTGCTGCTCGCTGGTGTAGTCGCTTGTGCTGTGTGCGCTGCATATCCGCTGCTCTGACCATACCCATTGTAACCTTGCTGAGCGGCCGGCTGTGCATTGTATCCGCTCTGTGAGTAGGGATCGACCTGCTGCGTCTGGTCGTGCGTCTGATAGCCACCATGATGGCTGCAGTGAACGTTGGCATTAATATTATTTCAATTACTATAGCTATAGTACATACATTTTTTGATATATCTGACCAAGTCATAACTGATATATTTTTTTTAAGGTTTATCTTTATGACAAATATAAATGAGCTTTAAATTGGAAATATTTAAATGACTGTGTTTTAACCAGACCTGTTAAATTTCGATTAGAATTACTAATCAACTAGATTATTTTTGGAAAAATTCGTAGTGGATATATAAAATTATTAAAAAATAATCAGAAAAAATCAAAAATAATCTTTCTGTTTATTTCGGATTATTTTTTAATTTTTCTGATTGTTTTGGCTACTTTGATTGTGAAAATTTAAAATAATTTAATTTTTACAAAATACGAATACTCAAAAAGATTATTTTTGATTTTTCTGATTATTTTTGAATATTTGTAAAATTTCTTGATTTTTTTAATCGTAATCATTAAATAATTAAGCAAAACCGAAAACAATCGTAATTTAATCATTAGTTTGACTTTTAAACAAAAATAATCTAATTACTGATGAATATGATTACTAATCATAATTTAACAGGTATGGTTTTAACTATACATATTTAATTTAATTTAATTTTATTGATTCCTAACTTAAAGTTGCCGTTGAGGGAATAAAAAAATTGGACTTACCTTGGTGCTGGCGCATGATGGCTTGGCTGCGATCCGTATGATGATTGGGGCATATGCTGGGAAGTCGAGTGATACTTTGGTGTCATGGGTCGCTGGCCATAGGGTCCCCCCTCGTAACGTCCACGCTTGGGGCCTGGACCTCCGGGTGCGCCACGTTTGAGAGCTGGTACCGGTGCAATTTGTGTATTGACATTATGTGCCTGTTGGTGATGTTGCATGGGTGGCCGACTCATACCTTGATTGTAACCACTGCCGCGTCCGCGCAGAGAGCCGCGTCTCGGCATGCCGCCATGCTCGCTTCCCGGTCCGCCCATCGAGCTGGAGTGATGTGAATGCTGGTACATTCCGCTGCCGCCATTGCCGTTCATGTGTGGATTGTAGCCGCCGCCGCGTCCGCGACCACCAAATGGTCCGCCACGTCCCCGACCCCGACTAATGTATGGCGGCGGTCCTCCATTGTTGTTGCCGTTGCTGCCAGGAGCACTGCTTACCACATGTGAGTTAACTGATGCAGTTGCTGCGCTAGTTGTTCCTGCTGCTGCGTCCGTACCGTCTTCGCCGGTAGCATCGCCAGACTGCGAGTCTCCAGCTGTTGCAGAAGCTGTGGGCACTGGCGACACCGTCTTGTTGTTATCAGCGCCCGTGTGCTGTTTGGGGGCTGCATTGATTTTGCAGGTGCACATTTTATAAACAAGATACGTAAATCGTTAATAAATACTTACGCTGCTGGTACATAGGCGGACGGCCGCCTCGCATGCCCATGGGAGCACCCCGCGGCTGAAAGCCGCCACCTCCACCTCGACCCTGGTATCCCAATCCACCGCGGGGACGCATGCCGCGCGAGGGGCCCGACATCATGCCTTGCATTGGCGGGCCACCGCCGCCCATTCCCCCACCGCGCATGCCGCCCATGAAGTGACCGCGACCCATGCCGCGACCACGTCCGCGCTCAAAGCCACCACGCATGGGAGGGCCACCGCCACGACCTCTGTAGCCACCGCCACGCGGACCGCCGCCCGGTGGGGCAGATACTTGTGAAGCTCCTTCCATTCTTTAGACTAAGCTGCAGCAACCAAAAATGCTTTTTTCACAATTTTACACAATCCCAACACTGAGACACACACACATACACAATTACTCGGACGCGCACACACGTTTGCCGACTCGAATTCTAGAGGCGCTTTTAAACCATGCAATCAGGAAACGCTTATATTTGATCTTGTACTGCTTTATATTCACTATTTAACCACTTATAATCGTGTGTATACTTTTTTTGCTGCTTAACTAAACATAAAAACGCGTCCGACTTCGAGTGAAAAAATATGGCGGCGAGTATCGATTTTTACGTGTGTCTGTAGCATTAAGGTGCCCACACACGACAAACTTGTTCGATGCGCATGTTGAAATTTATCGTTGTCCACAGTCGGCAATTGAACATGGCATACATTTATTCTAATAACCTGATTGAAAATAATCATCTCCTTTATATTATCTAGTTTTTAATTTATTGTAATTCCAGTAAACCGAATTGCTAAATTATTGCTAAATTTATCAATACAAATTCACTATTTAAATTGCCCGCTGACTATTTTAATTCCTGGTCTGTCGACCGACTATCGACTATCGATTGACCGTATTATCGACATACTGGGTTGAAGTAGTGTTGCAAAATGTCGCTATTGTAAAACTGCATATAACTGGCGCTGACATAAACAAACCTTTTCCACGTATTAAAAGTATCTTCGTTGTTTTTCTTCGTGTTTGCTTTGTTCTTAGCAATGTCGTCATGGATAACAGGATTGGCAGATAAAGCAGAGAATATCTTAACCAAGCTGGACCAAAATGCAGCAACCGCCCTGCACACAGATGCTGCGCCAGCTTTGGATGCCATGAAGAAAAGCTTGACGAGCAGCACACAATCCTTGAAGACGACACTCTCTCCGGCCAAACGGTCCCCCAACAGCGGCAGCAGCACACCCATGTCATTGTCCATGGTGGGCAACAGCGCCTCCAGCGCTAAAAGCGAGGGCGCTCATGTGGTGACTACGGAGCTTCGTCATAAATTGCCAACATCCGCAAGTTTCTCCGTTAATATGGACAACGGGAATGGAATGGACACACACGAATTGGCGGCATTTAAAATTGCTCTGAATGAAATCACAGGTGAGCGTGACGAGCTGCGTATGCGTCTGGAGGAGCTCAATCACGACAGCGAAAACCTTGGTCTGAAGCAGCGGGCCCAGGAGTTGGAAGCCCAATCTCAGGCGTTATCCGAGGAGCGCGATAAGGCGGTTAAGGATCTGAATGAAGCGCAAACAGCTCACATGGCGTACGTGCACTCCATCTCCGAGTTGGAAAGCAATCTTGCCAAACTGCAACAGGAGTATGTGAGCACAGCCCACAAGTTGCAAATGCAAATCAAGGAGACGGATCAACAACGGACAGAGCTGCAAGAGTATCGGACAAAAGCACAGCGAGCACTGCAAGCGAAGGATGTGCTCATAGCTGAGCTCAAGGCAAATCCCAATCCAGAAGACGTTGGGCACGAGCTGACCAACAAGGACAGTGAAACGCGTTTTCTACAGATCGAATATGATGCCCTCAAACAGGAACTGCAGCACGCCAGCGAGGAGCAACAGAAACTCCGTCTGCAGTTGGATGACTACATGATCCAGGATCGCCAGCATGAGCTGGACATCGGTATCGCCCGTCAACGCGAGCAAACTCTGGCCAAAGAGCTGCGCACGGCCCGGGAGCACAACGTGGTCATCGAGTCTGAACAACGCGTGCTGACACAGGAGTTGTCCACGCTGCGTCAACAGATGAGCAACCAAATGGCGTCCGCTGCCACACGTCTGCAAGAGAAGGAGCAGCAATTGCAAAAGCTGCGGCAGCAACTCAGCGAATCCGGCGTGATAAATGCCAAGACCGACTATGAGAATCGCCTTAAGGCTCTCACGCAATCGCTGGTCGAGAGGCAAGGTCTGCTGGAACGCGTCACCTCGGAGCGCAATGCCCTGCGACTGCAGCACGAGAATATGCAGGCGCAGCTGAATCAGAATACGCACACGCTAGAAATGGGACATCAACGTGGCAGCTCCAGTTCCCGCAGCACGCTGCTCTCGAACACAACCGATGATGGTGCGGTAAATGGGAATTGTTGCCATAACACAATTGTAATCCTCGTTCGTTTCTCTTACAGTTAAGGCGCAGTTTCCGCTGCTCATGCACCCGAGTCCGTTTGATAATCGCGTCGCGCGTCGTTTCAAGCGCGCTCTGCGCCAGGCAGACTCCATGGGAATACGTGTTGGTGCCTTCCTGCGACGCTATCCAATGATGCGCATCTGTATGATTCTCTATGTGGCGTTGCTGCATCTATGGGTTATGTTTGTGCTGCTCTCCACAACGCCCAACTGAAGTGATGAACACTCATTATAGTATATTTGAGCAATTGTATATTTTCAACCTTTGCAAATTGTTAAGTATTCTACTTTTACACAAGTTGATAAGTCGACTTTAGTGTGGCAAAATTGATTACACTTGATTGTGTATTGTATATTATTTAGAGCCATTAAGCTCACAAAAGAAATTGGGGAAACAATTATGTATGTTTAATCGGGGGAAAACTGTATGTAAATTCAATAAACAATTCAACTATGTACAAATCGCAAGTAGCTAAAATCTAAACAATTAAGCAAACAAATAACAAGACCTAAAAAATTCACGCTAAATGTCTGAACGTCAATTCACAGTTTGAATATTGCATATTTGATTAGTCGCTACAGTTGCTAGTATCAGTTACTATTTAAGTACAACGTAACAAGTAAGTAATTATTTTAAGTTGGTCGTGCCTTGCACATTTGTCATGACAAGTCATGTTTCAATCGTTACGCCAGAAAGTGGACAACAATTGGGCGAGAGAGCACAGGGAAGAGAGGAAGTTGCTTTTCAGTAATAGAGACTTTTTGGACGATTCGCGTAGAACAAGCGCTAGATGCCCCGCAAACGTGTATATCAGTCATCGGTGTAGTAGCTCACGTAGACCGCATCTCCGCCGATGCTGATCAGGCACTGACCCTGCAAAGAGCACAAATAATTTGGTTAACTTCAATCTGAAAAGATTTTATTAACAGGGATTAAAGCCCTAACCGAAACCGGTAAAAACTGATTAAAATTTAAAACCGTAACTGAAACCGCAGCCGAAAAATTTTTATTTGATTGAAACTTTAAAACCAAAATAAATGTTTAGTAACCGTTTCATTTATAAGTACTAATTTCCGATTTCATTCATCCAAAAATAAATTATTTTTCATCTTTAATTTTGATTTTAAATTTCTTATGTTTAATTTTGAATTTTTATTTGTGATATTCATAATCGAATTTTCATAGCACTGAATAAGCGAAAACAATATAAATTTGTTAAATGAAATATTAAAATTGTTGAAATGAAGCTAAACTACATCAAACTGAAGAATATGTGAAATAAATCTTTGAATGAAACATTAGGAAAGCAATGCCTTTTTAATTATTATTGTTATACTATTATTAATATAATTATATTTTTGCAAAAAAAATGTTTGTTGTGAACCAAAAACATACCGGAATTTCAAAACCTTTATTCAATGATTTTGCGTAGCCGAATCTAAATGCGAACATAACCGAAACCGTAACTCACAAATCGATATTCGTTTCGGTGTTAATCCCTGCTTCCAAGTTGCTTACCTGATTCTTATGTTGATTATCGAACAATATCAGTTCGGTTATGTAGAACGAGACCATTGCATTGCCGCCAAGGGAGGCGATATGGGCACGCACCACGGCGAGCAGCTCGGTGATGAAGCCATGGACGAAGCCACTGATGCCACCATTCTCGCGTATGGATGTGCTTTCTCTGATGAAGAAGAAGTTCAGGTTGCCCAGATACTTCTCAATGCGTCCGCCGGGTATAAAGCTCAGCGGCGTCAAATCGACTCCATGCCGATCTCGCAGAGGAAACTGTTGAGAAACAGATACAAGTTTACAGATATACGCAACCAAAATAAATCAGTATGTATTTACGTAGCGAGTACGGGGCACTGGCGTCTGGCTCAGTGACTTGGCTGATGGTAGACCCGTCGCCAGATTACCCAGCCGGGATGGTGATGTCTTGCGCACTTTAAATGAGCTCATGCCAAACGGAGGTATTGCTGTGCTTGTCGGCGTTGGGGTGTCCACTACATGATCCTCGTCCAGCGGGAATATATAATCCTCCTCCTGCAGCATTCGCTTGCCATTCAACTCGGGCTGGGATTGGGTGGCATGGACAGCGGCCTGATTCTGTGACTGTGCCTGCGATTGGGCCTGAGCCTGCACAGTCGCGTCATTAAAGCCATTTGCCTGCATTGACGGCGCTCCTCGGCGGCGATATTTCATTTTGTTGGCATCGCTTAGGCCCATTGCCATGCCCGTGACTAGCAGCTGGATTTGGTCCTGCACAAGTGTAAGTCGATATTAATCACTTAAAGAATTGCACTCGGGTTGAATTGCTTACTGATTCCGGCAAATCCAGTCTGAAGCGCAGATCGCATATGGCACAGGGTATCATGGTACGCAGCTTAAAATAGATGGTCTGCAGCAGTCTGTTAAATTATAGAGATATCTTTTAATATAAATCTAAATATGTGAAAGCAGATAAAACCCACCGTTGAAAGTGTTTGGGAAAACCATTCACATTCTGTCCCACCTCGAGGCGAGCGCGCCAGACTTGCGTGAACATTTGCAGATTCTTAACTGCATCCAGTTCGAGCAGACCCGGCACCTGTTGCGTGTTGACCACATGGAAGCCCTCGGGCGGATATGGTTCCATGAGCAGCGATATAATCTCCAAGTCCTCAATGTCGTCCACCTCTAATACGCACAGTTCTTTGTTGCCACAATTCAAATCGATTTCATTCATCTCCTCATCATCGGAGTCATCGGTATCCGATTGCTTGTCGCCGGCAGCACCACCACTAGTGCTGACCAAATCGGGATCCATGCTCTTTAATTGATAAATCTCCTGGTTGCGTTCGAAAGTCTCCTGTAATTTCTTTTGCAGTTCATTGAGTTTTTGCTTGTCCGTCCACGAGTTGCCGGCCACAATCTTGGGCACCTGCGGCACAGGCAGAGCGCTTAGAAAGAGTGCTGTTCCCGTGGCAATTAACGCTATCATGCGCTCGCCAATGGCCACCTGAGTGCGCAGTCCGAATATGGCATTCATGCCCTTGGCCTTCAGCTTATTGATGAGCACCCGATGCAGTTCGTACTCCAAAAAGGGAAGCCCATCGGATATCTCTTTGGCATTCAGTTCGGATCGCAAATCCCTCTTGGCGCGCACCACTTGGGCCTGCATGAAACAGCCCCGTCCACTGACCTGGACATATTCTGGTACCTCCAGCGTGGCCAGGAGCACGTCTGGCACTCGGCCCTTGCGACAAATGGAGCACTTTTTCATCTTTACATTAAATGGCACCGAATTGAGGTTGTAGGGCACATGACAGACGGCACATGTGTTGCGTGGAGCATTTGGACCTGGAAGACCATAGCGTTTGCTCGCCGAACCATTCGCTGTGCCCAGCGAGCCGCTGTCCTTGCTGGAAGCCGCTGCCTCGCCCAGGCTGCCGTTTGGGTCGCGATCCTCCATAGAATTTGTCATGGCGGCCACATTGTTGCTCGCCTTGGACATGGCAAAGATGTCCGTTTGCGAGACGGAGCGATTTAAGACCATGTTGATGACTGCTGCGGTGCCCGTCGCAGACAAGACGCAGACATCATCCCTAGGGAAAGACAAAGAAGTGAATTAAGAGGATTTGAGTTTGGCAATTTAAGTAACTTACGATATGGTTGTGGACTCCGCGTAGCCCAGCACCACGTTGCAGCCCAGGGAACGTGCATGCGAGCGAATTTCCATGCGCAACTCTGTCCACCAACTGTCCCGCACCTCAGGCTCATCCGGATTTGGAACCCGTTCCAGCAATTTGACAGAACGTGCCGCCACAGTGGCGCCCAGATGCAGTATGAATCCGGTTGGATATTTGGTCATGGTCAAGAAGGGATATTCCAGCATGTCCAGACTGTCGGTTGCCTTGCCCACTACGGTTGGAGTCGTCAGTCGCATCATCGCCGTTGCGGCCGCCAGACGCTCGCTGGCCACACAAATCGAGTTGCCTACGAATGGAAAAGTCAACCCGATGATAGATACATTTATGGTTCATTGCAACAGTTTTCCATGTTGGGTTCACAGATATGCAACGTTAAGTCTTAGGTAGGCGGACACATCGATAGGATATAGATAGATATACGCGGCAGAATCATACTTCCAGTTAATTGTGGAGAACAATATCCAATTTTAAAAAATGTTTTTTTCAGAATCGAAATTAAAGTCGAATTTTTAATAAATTTATGTTTAATTGTTTTTTGAGTCTAATAGAAATACAAATATAATTCTTGTATTCTACTTTTTTTTTAGATTCTATAATGGAAACAGTCTTTAAAGTCTAGCTGAAAATAATTATCCTGGAAATATTGAAATTATATAGTTTAAAGATTTTAAAGTAAGAAAATAGAGTAATTAATACTTTTCCAGCCCTTACAGAGAGTATTATAAGTTTATAAAGACGATATATCTGTCATAGAAGAAATTAATTATCAAGCACTCAAATTTTGATCAAAAATAAACCAATTTATATGAACGTTCATCTGAAATATCAAATGGTTAAGTTTTATATATCATATATATTTTTAAACTGTTTTAATCAACATCGAAGCTAAATTTGTGTATTATATTTATCAAACGCATATGTATTATTTTCATCTATGCTATAGAAATGTTACTGATTGGGGTTTAAGTTATTCTCAGATTACTTGTCTGAATTATATATAGCGCGGACAATATAATATTTTTATCATACTCAATAAAATTAGGGTGTTCACTTGACCCTAGCAGCGTTGCAGATTGAAAACGTTGCAAGCTTGCTACGAGAACAGCGCTTTATGTGGAAAGCGTTGAACATATTCAACAATATGTAAATAAAAAACAGCCCACTGTGGTAATGTGCAACGCTTTCCACATAAAGCGCTGTTCTCGTAGCAAGCTTGCAACGTTTTCAATCTGCAACGCTGCTAGGGTCAAGTGAACACCCTAAATGTAACAATGGATTTATAATAAACAGATTTATATAAATACTATATAGGGTAAATAGCTTTGATTATCATTAGACATCGCAACAAGCATGAAGATAAATATTTAAACTGTTAGTCAGGTAAATATTTCAATCAAATAAAAAATGCAAGAATTTTATTTAAAATAATATAAATATAACTTTTGGGTATCTTTATATATATCTGATCAATGGGGTAAAAACAATTCTTAAAAATAAAAATAAATGTTTTTTTCTCTAGTCAAAATATTACTTGACTAACTGTGTGTATTATGCGAACGTTAAGATATAAGATTAAATAGACATAAAGAGTGTAACCTCGATATAGAGGGTAACTTGGATGAAGATTAGATTAGGCTTGAGAGAGCGATCGAGAGAGTGAGAGAGGCGATGCACAACATTTAAAAAAGCAACGGACTCTTAGCAGCAATCACCCACCCTCCTCCCACACACACACACGCATACGCACACAGATAAAAGGGACATCGAGAATGCACATCGACAGAGTGAGAGTTAGGTAGACAGAGAAAGAGAGAGTGAGAGAGACAGCTACTACTTACGCTTACGATGCAATATGTAGGATATGCCTGATGGCGATTGGTTGAGCAGCGGGCGCAAAGAGAGAACGTTATAAGAGTTTTGTGAGTCACTCGAAATGAGACACACACACACACACACACGCACACAAGCGCGAGCCTGCACACACTCATACAACGACAAGCAGCAGGAGAATATTGCACTGCTTACATGTATGTAAGTATTATACTTGTATCTATGCTCTTATATTAAATGTATTTATATGATAACTTAGCCTAGGATTAGATGCAATGACTAGATCCTAGATGGACTGACCAACTACATACCTTTTGGCGTGACACTCAGATCGGAGTCGGATGAGCGACGACAGATCTCGCCCAGCTCCTTGGCGGGCACCATTGTGGTGACCGTGGACGCAGTGGATGTGGATGCACTGTCCGCATTCGCGCCACCCGAGATGCCGCTCTTGGATGGACTTGGGGTCAGTTTCAGGCGATTGCTGCCCACGGGCGATGCGAATTTCTTGGCGTTCGCATTGCCCTCGATCGTGGCGATCGTTGTGGGTATGAGGACGCCCTGTGCCGGCGACTGTTGCTGTTGTTGTGGTTGCTGTTGTTGTTGCTGTTGTGGTTGCTGTTGTGGTTGCTGCTGCTGCTGAAGATCACTGCTGGACCTAGTTGAGCATTTTGATCGTGATCGAGGTCGTGATCGTGGTTGTTGGTGTTGATTGTCAATGGCAAATGGCGAAGGCGAAGTCGAAACAGAATAGCATGGAGCAAGCAATGATGATTTATTATTGTTATTACTATGATTAGTACTAGTATTTGGTATATTTACAACATGGTCTAGCTTGAAAAGGGGAGGATCATAAAAGTCAAAGGGGCGCGTCTGTGAACTCGTATCGGATTCGGTTGGCGTTGGGGTCGATGGCCAGATGCACAGCTTGGGGGCATTTTTTGTTGGCAACGTGCTTGAATTTTCTTGCTCTAGTTCTGGATCTTGTTCTTGGAGTTGTAGCTGTGGCGGTATTGATGTTATTGGAGTTGGTGCAATGGAAGCTAAGGGTGCTGCGTCTAGACAACTATCGCTGGCGAAATGACTTGGCGATGCACTGCGTCGCAGGCTGGCCTCATAGCTGGGCAAGTAATTCAGCTGCAGCATGGAAGCGGACGCATTCAAATTTACACCCTGCCAATCGTCCGCATTGCACGTGGGCAACTCGGGATGGGAGCTATAATATGGCTTGCGCTCCATTGACGGCTGAAGGGCAGCAGCGGCATACAACAGTGAACGCCTCGGCAGCGCCAGACTTGGCTGTCTCGGTGTCAAGTGCATCATTTTCTGCAGGCGGCGCGAGAAACTCTTCAGATCCTCGAGCAGCGTGTGACGCTTGGGCGTCAGTTCACGTTGGCTGTTCTCACAGCTGCGTGTTTCGCCTGGTCGAATCCAGTTATCCTGCAAAATGTCCTCGACGTCATCGTCATCATCATCGAAGATCTGAAACTGCTGCAGATCCTCGTCGCTGTCACTGGACAGTGTTCCCGGCGTGGCTCCAATGTCTAGGTCTGTGGCAATTGTTTCGATTATTGACAACGACTCGATTGAGTCCGTTGAGTACGTGGACTTACGTTGAAAGGCCTCAACGTCCAAATCTGGTGCGGAGCGCGCGTTCTCCTGATACTCGGGCACAGCCAGATGACACATCTTGGGCCCCGCAGTCGTATCCTCACTGATGGAGCGCACAATTGCCGGTGCTGTGGTTCGCTTGCCCAGCGAGTAGCGAGACTTGCGACCACGTCGACTGCCTGCGGACATTCCACCAATGCCGCCGAATATATTGCTGAGAGATTGGGTTGCATTCTCCGGTATCTTGGGCTCAATGCGCCGCAACAACGTTGCATATTTCTCGCTAAAAACATTCCGGGAGGAGGACGTCATTCGGCGCATGCGATGTCGCAGTTTCTTTTCACGCGTTCGCTCGCCTCGCTCATCCTCCTGCCGCAGCAGATTCTGCATGACATCCGCATCCTCCGTGTCACTGCTGCCGCTCTCCAAATAGAACATTGTTGCCGCCGCTGCTGCTGCTGCTGCCGCCGAGCTGGCACTAACACTGGCCGGCTGCTTATAGATATTGATTCGATACTGTGGCGAGGATCCCGACAAGGGCAAACTGAAACTACTCTCGCCCCCCGTGCAGTTCAGAAAGTCTAAATACTTCTGAACTCTATTGTTTGGCGGTGTCGGTTGGGTTGGTTGTGAGTTTGAGTTTGATTTGAGGTGAAACGTTTCATCATTTTGTTACAATTACAACACAAATCAACAACAAAGATTTTTATAGTTTTTGAGGCGTGCAATACAATAACGATAGTACGACAAGGAGGAGGAGCATTTGTACATTTCAATTTGATACAGAGATGAGAGAGTTAAATTTGGAATTCGTGAATTCGCGTTGACGGATTGAAGGAGAACATTCAAGAGAAAAGAATAGAACGCTTTAGAACATGTTTACAAAGTCTACAACCTACACATTGGATTAATCTTAAATTCCGCTAGTTTGTCTTCTTATCATGGATATGTATTGTATTAAATCTGCAAGGAATTGATTGAGTTTTTGAAACCAATCAGATCTACCAGGTTCAAAAGATCAATTGTATTTTGAATAAAAATTTCGTTATATTCTAGAACAGGATTGGACAGTCTTTGTTTTTATAATTGCTTTCATTATTATTTGTTATTTGTTTTTAGGTTCATCAATTATCGACGATGATGAAGGCGACATTAATTTACAAAGCAGATAGTTTTGTGTCAACGCTGTTCTTGAATATTACAATTTCTTTCTTCTTATATAACAATTCAACAGTTTCAAAATAAACCAACTGCCAACTTTGTCCTAACCACAAGACATATCCATGAGCAAGTCAACATTTATGTTAGGTTCCATCTGTTTTTAAATACTCACTCTTCAATGAGCGCGACATCCGTGTTGCTGGGCTGACTGCTGGTTGTGTCCTTGATTAGCGTAACCGCCGTGCCGACGCCGCGTGCAACGACACCAACATCGCCCTCAAGATCAAAACATTGCGTATAGCCGATGACCGCATTGGCGCCCATGTTGATGGCCTTAAGTCCCATTTTGCGCTGCACTTGGCCCGACAACTTGAGGAAGACAACCTGACGGGCCTCGTTGGAGGCGCGTGGAGTGCGTATTTTGTCGATCCACTGATACTCGGGATCATCGTTGACCACCAGCTCCTCGACAAAGCCATGTATGACTTGTGCGCGGTATCCAAACGGCACACATTGTGCTGCAGTTAAGGGAACAGAATTAGCAGAAACAGAATTACTTTGCAGATCAATCAATCAGATTGTTGGACGCACAGTGAAAGAAGGGTATGCCGCAGGAGCTCTGGCGAAACTTGTTGACATCGGAGAACAGATCCACCTTGACAATGACATTGATTTCGCCGCGAATGCCGTGCATCGTGTCGAACACAGGTATCCAGCCAGAGAGCACGGTGCCCTTGCCATGGGCCGCCTGACTAGAGCTCTCCAGGCACAGTGGATTCAAGCTGATGTTGACCTTTCCAATTGCATCGTTTGCCGAGTATGTATCGTAGTCCATCAATCGGATTTGCAGCGGCTCGTCCTGCAACTCGGCATCGTCGACCTCAAAACGAAACCTGAACGCATCGCATGCCAAAGATAACAAGCATTTATTTAGTTATGTATACAAATGTAGTATGTATTGTGTGTGCATGTGTGTGTACTTACCAATCGGTGTTCCACGTTGGATTGAGACTTTTCCTAAATACCTCCGTCTTATGCTCTTTATTGGCCAGCTTGATCTCCACAAAGGCGTCGGTCGTCTCGCTGCTCTTGTCCATAACTGGCAGATTGCGCGCTGCCTTTATTTTGACGCCCACCTTGCCTGGCATTTTGTCGCTTGGGGGCACAACACACGAACCAACAACACCTTAACAGCTTTTCTTCCAATTTGCTGCCTATTTTGCCTGCGTCACGTTATTTTTCAATTAATTTAAGTATTGTTTTTCATTTTTCCTAATGAGTAAATGAACATGGTGTTATCGACTTATCGATAGATCGCAACGATGCGAATCGATAATATTATGAGCCTTGCCAGCATATGCACTTATTAAAGGTATTCCCTTGCCAGCGTTGCCAAAATTAGTCCGTTAAAAATATGCCAGATTTGAATAGTCAAATTTTAAAGAAATAATAAAAATTATGGTACTGCTTTTTTTAGCAAACTTTTATTTTATTTCTGAATAAGAATGGAAAGAAGGTAGAAATAAAATAACAGAATGCTTAAAAACAGTACCATATTTTTATATTATTTCTTTAAAATTTGCTTATCATCCGAAAAATTTGACAAATCTATCCTAAAATATGCCAAATTGGCATGACTGTCCCTTGCACCGGTTTTCACTTAATTGGTATTTTTGAAGTAAAATTATATAAAAAGAGCAACGTTATAACAAGACCACATAAGTTTTTGTTAAAATATTCCCTTATCTTTTAGATACATTTGTACGACAGTTACTATGGAGGAAGTGGACGCTTCAGTTATGGAAACGGGGCATTAATAAAACCATGTCTTGTAAACTTATCGAAAGTACAATTTAAAAATATCGGTTACTCAAAATCAAAAATATCCGTTACAAACTTTACAAAGGAATCAAATAAATAAAATAAATTTGATGTTTAAAGCCCATTGAATTGATTAAATCGAAAGAGAATTGTATTATATAATAATCGGTGTTTATTTGTCAGTCTATATGTTGGGTATGTAAAATATTGCAAACCTTACACTTAAAACTAGAATACAAATCATTTGCCAATGCAAAAATCTTTGAACACAACGTCGAGTATATCCTCGCAGCTGACGTGTCCAGTGATGCGTTCAATGCAGCGAATGGATTTGCGCAGCTGTTGCGCTGCGATGGCCATGTCCGGGTAAACATCGGGCTTGTAATCTCTCAAAAATATCTCGATGTGCTCAATGCAACGTTCCAGTTGTTGTCTGTATCGCATGTGCGTGATGCGTGGATGTTCCGCTTGTGGTGTGCCGCACAGCTGTTGCAGCAGCTGCTCCAAGGAGCCCAGGAACTCTGGCAAGTTATCCTGTTCGTGGCAGGATAGGGCCAACACATTATCCAGCTTGCTGAGACTCTGGCGTTCCTCCGCGCTAAGCGTATCTGTTTTATTTGCCACCAGCTGCAAGCGTTTACCCGTGCACATGTCCTGTGGTATGTCCAGCTCCTGCAGGTAGCTCTCAATGTGGCCAGTCAGGGCGTCATTGCTGTGCACCTCGCGCAGCCGCCTGGCGTCCGTTAGCAACAGTATTAGATCGGACTGGGCTAAGCACTGTTTGGCTCGTGCCATGCCCTCCACTTCGATGGAGTCGGTGGTATGCTTGCGTAATCCTGCCGTATCCGCAAAGACCACCGGATAGCCGCCAAAGTTGTGTGTTGTCTCGATAATGTCGCGTGTGGTGCCCGCCAGTTCAGTGACAATGGACACTGAGCGCTGACAGAGCAGATTCAGAAGGCTACTCTTGCCCACATTCGGAGCACCGATGATTACCGTGCGCACACCGTCCCGCAGCAGCTCGCCCTGCCGCTGATCATTCAGATGAACACGTATTTCACGCTTGACAGCGTTCAGCTCCTTGGTCAACTGCAGTATCACACCGCCCTCGATCTGCTCCTCCTCGGCAAAGTCAATGTACGCCTCCAAGTGGGCGCAACAGCGGATGAGTCGCTTGCGCCAGTTGTCATAGAGACGCGCCAAGGCGCCAGTGCTTTGTAGAAGTGCCTGTAATTGATGTGACGATGATCATTTAATAGTAAGACAGATTTTTAAACATGTAACTGAATTTCACCTGTTTGCGTTGAGCCTCCGTCTCGGCGTGTATTAAATCAGCCAAGCCCTCCACCTCCGTCAGATCGAGTTTGCCGCCAAAGAATGCGCGTTTTGTGAATTCGCCAGGCTGAGCGGGTCTCAGGCCCGGCACTTGGCCCAGTGCATCCAGCATGGCCGCAATCACTGCCAACGAGCCGTGCACTTGGAATTCACACGCATCCTCGCCCGTGAATGACGCTGGACCGGGAAACCATAGAAGCAGACCCTTGTCGATTACCTCTTTGCTGGCCGGATGATAGAACGACTTCAGATACGCCTGTCGCTGCTTTGGCTCATATTCAACGTTGTTCACAATGGCGCGCAGAGCGTGTTTTGTTTGTGGTCCCGAGACGCGGATTACCGAGACGCCGCACTTGACATGGCCGGAGCTGAGACTGTATATCGTGCATCCACTGGAGCTAGCATGGCGTCGAAATATGCCGCCAAAGCTACTTGAAACCTTTCTTAACAGTGCCATGGGAGGCGAACGATTGAGCGTGCGAATACAGCAGTCGCACACAAAGAAAAGCGAAGTCCAGATGATTTCTGCAAACGATACTTTTCGCAACAGTGAGTAAATGAGTACAAGCCAGTGTTGCCAACTCTTCGGGACATGAAAAAGCCAAAATAGCCTTTGAAAAAAGCTGAAAATAGCTTAAAAAAATTGTTGATAGCTAAAAAAAACGCTGGAGTAAAGAAACAATATTTTTATTGATTTAAACCAGTGTTTTTATAATATTTTGATGCAAAAAAATTCTTCAAACACTTCTAGGAGTTAATACAAAAAAAAACTTAAAAATCTCTTTGCTAATATTTTTTATGACTTTGTAAAATTTGCTAAAAATTGCTGTTTTCACCCCTTTTCCTTCTTCTCATACGAAAAGTGGATTTTTTTGATCAATTTTCAAAAAATCAATGCTACATAAAAACTAATACAATCGCGATCGAATCATAAATTGTGAAATACCTCGTTAACTCGATTCAATTGATTTCATAGTTAAAATCGATAAAATATAATGCTGTTTTGTTTTTTGATTTATTTTGCCATTCAAATTGAAAAAATACTACAAAGTATTTAAGTGTGGCATCGTAAAGCCTAGTACCGACGTGAGATAAAAGGCCTAGCGTAAGTCAAACTCCATATAAAAAAACGCTGTCGTAAAGTGAATAAGAAGAAGACGACATTTATCTCCGCTTGTCGGAGATAAGTAGATTGAAGTAGCTAAAATTCCCGCTACCGGCTGGTTTACAACTTATCCCGCATTTGCCAGTTGCAACCCACTGAATCTGTCGGGAAAATAGCTTAATTGGCAACACTGGTACAGGCGCGAAAAGCGTATGATTGACTTGTTATCGATAGCAAGAACTTGTTTAAGTCCCATTTTCTTTTCTCCAATTCTAATTCTCGCGGTGCGAAATTTAAAAAATGTGAATTTTTGATATTTTTTAATTCAATAATAATTCAATAAAGTACACCTTTGATAAAACGAAAAAAAACTATTAATTATCTAAAATAACTAACTTAATTTTTAAGAATGTTTGGTGCACATAAAATCAAATTAAATTAAATCAAATCACTGCGGACGGCAGTCCGCGCTAGTGACGAAAGCAGCACGACAAAGATATAAAAAAATTTGTTGTGAAATTCTCAAAATTAAGCAAAAACCAAAAAAACTCATTTATTAAAAATGCCCTAGAAATTAAAAGGTCGATTTGACTTTTTACAATTTCAAATTTTATTTTATTGCTTATTAATAAATTTATATCAAAAATACAATTTTAAGTTAATTTAAAAAAAAAATTGATTTTTTTCCAGGTTACCCTACAAAATAATAAAAAGAATAATATTTTCAGAGTCTTCAGAAATTAACTCTTTACTTTCAAAATTTTTAATATTATGTAATACTTAGAATGTTCTAATGCAATGTAATTTGTTTGAATTTCCTTTGTTGTAATTTCCAGATGGTTCCGAAATCAAGTTTTAACAGGCCGCTCCTCGCATTTTTTCTTCGGAGGGTGCAACTTCTTCTTCAATTTATCGGTCCTGACTACATTATCTTTGAGGTGTTCATTTTTACCCAGCCCCTTACGCTTTAAACGTTTCCAGTAATCAAAGTCCCTTGGACCCTTAACGGGCAAGTGTGGCACCTTTTGGAATGGACCATGCTTTCGGGAGGCTAGAAACCGTACACAGTTACACATCCAGCATTTTGTAATTTGTGACATTATCATGATGTCATTTGCTTTAAAATACCAAAAAAGAAATGAAATAAAAATTTAGAAATTACAATCTGCCAGTGATTCCGTAAAGATTTCCCTCAGATATTTTTTTTGGGGTTTGCCAGATTGACAATTAATGCAAAGTGAACAAATGTATTTTTAAAATTTATTTTCCCTATCAAAATGCCACAAATCTAAATAATAAGTAATTCGCTCAAACGCTTATTAATGGCATCTACTTTATAGATTTATAAGTTTCCGTTTTCCTCAAATTTCTGCCCTAGCCTCAAAAATAATAAAATATTTTTTTTGTAAAAATTTGTAAAATTCATATTTGTATTTACGGATTCTTTGTGGCTTTAAACGATTTGCGGGAGCAGGAGGCCTGGTAAAAAACTTGTTATTTATTTTCTTTTGTCTTAGAAAATTAGAATTAGTTTTATATGGTCAATTATGAGATTTAATATCTTAAGTATTAGTTTAGTAGTGGGTTGTCCCTTGTATGAAATTATCTCGTAGTTCAATAAAAAAACAAAACATAAATTTTAAAAGACTTATTTTATCTATCAAATTCAGTTGTCTTAATTATTGTCTTAATTTTTGCACCTAGATGGAACATATTTTTGTATCTGCGCAAATATGTTTGAAATTTTTTATCTCTGAAGTATCTGTATCCTTTAGTTCCTTCAAAAGTAGTGCCAAAAATAACAAAACATTTTAGTTAAACTTAAAATACAATTTAAACCAATTTTAACTATGATTGCCCCGCCTACGCATTTCTTAAATTATATATTAACAATGGTAATTTAATTTTATATTTATTATAAAAATAAATCAAATTTATACAAAGGTTATTTTCATTTAGTTTTGAACATGTATTGCAAATCGCTCTCAGATCGATGAAAGGGAGTTAAATATAAATAGATCTTTAAGTACAATGATGAGTTCATCCATTAGGCAGTCAGAAGTCCACTGGTATTATAAATTAATTTTCTCAATTTTCATCATTTAATTTGACATACAAACATACTCGAATGTTACTTATGAATTACTTGCTAACCGGATAATTGAAAATCACTGTCACATTAGTGGGCTGCATGGTCAATAGCAATCAGTAATTGGACTGTCTTCGGCTGATCTTAACGTCATTAAAGTGCCGTTCTAAAGCAGATGGATTGGAATTTGTGCTTTTTGAATATCTGCTGCGGTTGATCATTGTATTGTGACTGTCCCATTGCTTGAGAAAATCTGTGGCCTCGGCGTCAAATGGCTTGGCTGTCTCCGGACGTTGGCCACTTTCCCGGCGATTAAAGGGTATGTGATCCTCCACCAAAAATGTCGGTTGTGGCTTGGATGGCGGGCGATTCGGGAAATCCACCCAAGTGCAATCATAGCTGCGCTCGTTAACGCCATGATGCTTATAGTGGGAATGATCGAGACGTTTTGGGTCCTGGAATTCACTGGTCTGATCCTTATCCTGTTCCCACATGGAAAGTCGTTTGCTGACTTCATAATCCTGGCACTTTTGGCGTTCCCGCTGCAACACATGGACGTCCAAACTCCGTGGACTAAGTCGTGCGATGGGAATCCGTTTGGCAATGTGTCTGGTCTGGGCATTGGCTATTTTGGCATTCAGCAGCTCCATGCAACGATTAACCATCATTTTAGTCCCATTGTTGACCTTAACCTTCATCTTCTGTGCTTTTCTTTTTTCCAACCACTTCTATGACAAAATTTAACAAGCTTTGTTTTTTGATGTATTTTGTAACTTTGACGACGTTGCCGAAAAATGTGTCTGCCTCGAAAGAGTTAATAAAAGTGAGTGGGGCTCGATTCGATATCAGACGTCAGGTGAAAACAAGCAAATTACGGCTCACTTGATTTCGGATTCTGTAAAACTAGAACAAGTACGAATGCCCGACTGTGAAATACCCTGTGCCAAGTCATTGTCTGTTATAAATAACTTTAGTCGCGAGTTCTGAAATTAATAGTTGTGCTTATAATTTGAGAGCTAAAAGGGAAATACTTTAAAAATTTAAAACAAACGTGATCTACACATATAAAGAATCTTTATAGCATATTTAGTGCTCCTAGCTCTTAGCAACTTAGGGATATGTTTGTTTATACGGACAGACAGGCATACTGATCAAAAATATATAATCTTTAGGTACTCCCACGCCTTCTTTTGTCACAGGTTTATCAAATTTATCAAATATGAGATGCCTCCTTATTTCTATTAGAACTCCCAATGGGTACAGAGTATACAAACTGCCCACATTTGTAGTTCAGATGTTGTAAGTAATTTTTGGCCCGTGTGTCGGAGTCGGTCACCAAGTTAGTCAATTAGCGCATCCATGACAGTCGGCACTAATTTCTTTAAAGTCACCGATAGGCCTTCAGTTTGGATTTGTCTGTTGAGTACGTCAGTATGAGAATCATGATGATATTGCTGGCCCTGCTGCCTCTACTATTTGTAGATCTCTCCTCATCCAATCAAACAGAATCTTTGGTGCTCCAGGATACTTTATTATCGCGTCGCGTTCGAGCTTTGATATTTCCTAACAAGGCCTCGGTTCTGTTGACGGCGGCGATGACCAAAATTATTGTGGGCGGTCGTCCAGGTGGACTGCAATACAGTCTGGAGTTTGATATGTATGTGCCTCTGCCCGACACGATCGACGGCTGGCGTCCCAAGATCCTCACAGGTCATACATCCAAAAAACCAGCTGTCATTAAACCCAAAAGACGTTGGGATGGACATTGGCACCGTTATGGTGATAAAAACCAGCCATATGATAGCCAAATTGCTTACTATGAGGGACCTTACCAAGCGGACAGATATACCAAGTAATTTCCTGAACTATTTAGCTTGTTTTATTAATTATTAAGATATTTATTTTCAGATATTATAAGCCCAAAACGCATAAGGATTACTTTTACAAGAGTCCCTGGCAATTGACTGAGGAGCCCTGGCAGAGACATAGTCAGTCCAATGATGAGGATGAAGTTTATGCATCCTGGTCCGATGTGCCCAGCTGGAAGCTCAATCGTGGCTACAGAGAGCGACGTGAGATTTTTGTTCAGCTGGAGGCAATGGGAAAGTTGTAAGTTATAATTACATATATGTAAGTCTGTCATAACTCTTATGTCTCGTAGCTTTCAATTGGACTTCAGGTCCTGCATAAAGCGTGCAATGTGCGAGCTTCAAGCTAGGTTTAACCAGCAAAATGCGAGAGGTATGCTCATGGAGGATTTATTGCGCATTGTGCTCACGTAAGGGAACAAAATATAATAGTAACAGAAACCTTAGATATACATATATTTGATTCCTTGCAGTGTCCCCGAAGAAGTAGCTGATGATAAATATCAACATCGCGTCAAAAACATTGACTGCACTCGATTCTATGCGGTTTCCTGTCCCTATCCCGTGCTTGACTTTCTCACCCAGAAATCGAAAACCAAGTAAACATTTATTTTCAAATCCGACGGTGTTGTGGACTCAGTTGATATGTGAAATGTTCAGTATCAGAAATTATTAGCTCGAAAGCAGTTCAACTTTTCGGAATAAAAATTTCTTTCCCAAAATTCTCTATTCATTATTTTAGGCCTTTTTTTATTTCATTTTCTAAATTTGTATAAAAATTAAAAAATGCTTGGATTAAGCTTAGCCTTTCGACGCACCGTATTGGGCCATGTGAATAAGCAACTGCAGGTGGCGACTGCGCTACGTTTTAAGTCAAAGAAATGTGGAAAGAAAGCCGAGAAGAGTAAGTGCAAGGGGAGCTTTGATAAATTCCCATGCGGCAAGCCTGAAGCAATGAATGTTAAGAAGCCAAAGGTCAACGAGAAAAAGATGACAAAGCCGCCATCGATTTGGCTTAATCCTTTCTGCGACGAGGATGCACCCTACTGTCCATTCAATCCCCGATTCGATGACATCTACTACGTCGAATCGGACAAGGCCAAGCGCAAGTATTGGCAGACCTGGGTCTCCTGTCCCCCCATGCAGATCAAAAAGAAGAAGATTTGCTGCTTTGAGAAGATCAAGAGTGCCCCCCATCGGCGTCGCAAGCACCACGGCAAGAAACCAAAGACGGCCTGCCCCCAGCCCGTTACCTGTGAGATCAAGAAGGCCTTGGCCTGTCCACGATTCAAGCGTCGCTGTCACAGGGCTGGACGCATTCCGCCAAATTGTTTGAAGACAAAGCGACCACTGATGTGCACCAAGCCGTTGACACCCTACCCCGCCTTCTCCGAGTGCGTTCGCATGAAGCCAAATGCTTTACCACTAAGCGAATGCATTTGCTGGAAGAAGCCAATGATTTGTGAGGCCTGGGCGGAGTGGCGACGCCGGTCCATGATGAAAAGTAAGATGATGAAGCTATAGACTATTCCGAAATGAAGTGGCCATAATTGATGCTCGATTGTGTTTTGATATCTGACAATCAAAAATATATATATATTTATATTTTGAACACTAAAATATACTCGAAAGAATATCTAGCTTTTCACGCGGAATTTGCTGAAGCTTCCAATGTATTTATGTCAATTTCTGATTTGGCTAAAAATTCTAATAGATCATGTGCTCAGAGTTGCGTAATAAAACCTAGATGAGATGACGAACATGCTTATTTACTTCGTCAGCTTTCTTTTCAAGGCACAAAAAAGCGAAGATAATTTTTTACTTAATAATGTTAAAGAAGAACGGTGAAGACAGGGACGGCATATTTATGGATAAAAACAGAGCCTTCCTGCCCTATCCAGCTTCTACAGAATGTAATTAAAACTATCAACAGGCCAATCAGATGACACATTTGCAAAAAGTCAACAGCTGAAATCGAATGTGAGATATATTTTAATATAATGAAATATACTTATTCTTTTATATAGTTTTCTCAAGAGTGCTTGGCTAACACATTCTATAGTGTATAGCATATACTTCTTGCTATATTATAGCCTTTCCTCACTAATGTACATTTTATAAAAATATCGGTGCTATCGATAAGTATGCAACTGTCTGTCCTCATAGCATAGCATTTGCATTAAGCATTTAGTGATTTGTTTACAAATTCATTTGACAACTGAAAAAAAAAAATACGAGAAAACAAATGGAAGGATTTCAAGGAAATTTCGCTGCTTAGGACAGACACTCTGATATTTAGGAGATCATCCAACTTTTCCGGATTGGCAAACCATTCAGATAAGCCATTGCAAGGGGAACCCAAAATGAAAACACCATTTCAATGAGCTCTCATTGAACAAGGGCTTGCCGTAGCTCTCTATGGATTGGGATCGTCTGTGGAATAACGAAGATTGGAGACAATGTACTTATGGTGTCAGCGCAACTACAGCAAGAGTCAGGGATTCTTAGATTCTGATAATTGATTGTTGGTAAAAACAGCTCGAAGCGCCCTTATCGGATTCCTCTTGTACAATTCAACTGAATATTTATTTATTTGATACTAATAAATATAAGAATATTTTCCAATGAGATACTTTAACGATTTAATAATAATTGTTGCGATCGTAATGTGTTTTGTTGACTCTTGTTGCCAAAAGGGTCAGTTTTTTAATTTTTCTGTTGTTAACTGCAGCATTTTACCGTTACTACATTCTTCATTAAATTAAAAATAAAGTACAGTTTTTAATCGTTTGAAATTTGGCGCCAGAAGTTGAGAAATCTGGTGATAGTACTTTCGAGAATTTAAAAAAAAATCCAAATATCGATTGAATTGCGATGAATATCGCATTGTTTTCTAAAAATGTAGTTACATTTCTCAGAAATGTACTATTCTCCCACCACTAGTTCCCATATGAAATGTATAAGGAAAAATGTGACATTTGCTCCGAAAATGCTAAAATGCTGAAATGTAGTTTCAGTGAGGAAAGGCTATTATGTTCTAATTTGTATTTTCTTACCATAGTTCACCCGCAACTTATATTAATTTCGCATTTTTTTGAATAAAAACTCCAAATGTGTGATACTAAAATTTTTATTTTATCAGATAGTTATCTTTGTAACATGGGTTAGCCATTCCCAAACTCTTGTGCTGCATTCGTTGTAGGTTCTTATGCAATCGGCGCCGGCGCGACCCGCGTCCCTGGCATTGATGTACTTTTCGGCAACGTTATCCATAGTGGGTCTATATAGTGGAATTAGTATATTATATTTGAACTGATTTTTAATTGTTTTAAAATATTAAAAGCTCATACTCACATTAGCACCGCATTGAGAATCTCGCTAAAGATATTGCTATCGTCGAAGGGTAGTTGAGAAATTTCGCAGATGCTACGCAGAAGGCAAGTGGCGCCACGTTCACTGCCATCCAATCTGGGAGTTGAAGAATTATTAATTTAAGGCACAAAATGATATAAAGAGTTGCACACTCACTGTTCCATGCCCGCTTCGATGGCATTGTAGAGCCAACTGCGCGTATCATCCCGATGCAGTGTGGCCTGCATTCCCTTGCGCAGCTCACGGGCAGTGGACACAAATGTGGTTGTATTCCAGAAGCTCCACCAATATATGGGTATAGTTGTGGGTATATATTGGTTTTGAATATTGTAGAAAAACCAAAAGGATTGCTCCTTATCCGCTTGCTTGACGGGATGCGCAACACCGGCGACAAACTATACGAAATATCATTCGAAATACATTTGAATTTGATACTTGATTCGATAACGCACCTTGAGAATGCCTTGGCCATTGTAAATGGCAAAACGCTTGGCACGATTCAGCTTTGGCAGGACAGTTGTGTGACTTCCATTGCCTGGACTGTCCGAAATTGGCCTAAAGCTTTTGGAATGACCGGCAATAATGGTAACTCCACAGACTGTCGCCAGTAGCAGCACGATTAGAATTCTGTCGCTCATCTTGTTGTCATTCGAGTTCTGGGCTAACTAATGTTCTGCTGAGAATCGTGAAGCTTTGAGTAAAACCGTTGAGGCCACTGAACAGGTATTTGTTCAAGAAATTGACGGTTTTGCTACACGGTAAATTATAAAGTTGTACAGTTCGAAAAGACAAGAAACAGAGGTTGGTTCGATATCATAATATCTAATTATATTTAGAATACTTGTTTGCATTTTATTACTATATAATTGATATTATTGAGTAATATTTTTAATTAATTTAGATGCAATACATTTTATTCCTTTTCAGGTCTGTTAAGTAAGATTCAACAAGTGATTCACTTTTAAATCTCTTTTATTTCACCTTTTTTTAAATACAAATGTTACAATACAATTTTCTATAAAGCTAAAAAGGAAAAATTACAACAGTTTTTTGCATATATATTTTTTTTATAAAACTGTAATTATAATAAACTAAATCATGATTAAACTTTATAAATTCTAAATTCATTATATAACAATCGTAGGGTATTCAGAGTTCAATGTATAGAACTCCTGCATTGTATCATGAAGTATGCAAACTTTCTATTGTTTCTATTGTCAGAATTGAAAATAGTTCGCCTCAGTTCTGCAGTTTTTTCTTTCTTTTTATTTATGATTCTAATTGGGGATCACGCGTAGAAAATGCTTGTCTCATTAACAGTTCGGCTAATGCGAGACCCAAATAAACAAATGAGCTGATCGGAAAACCGGAACCCGCATCGTCATGGTCCACAGACAGAGTTCACATCGAAATGCGCCGGCCAAAGCAACACAACGCAAAATCTGTCAACGGGATTCTCGTTCTTTTCCTGGTGACGGGCACAGAGGGTTTATTACTATTTCCCACACAGACGGTAATCCAGTTGACGGCTTCGATGTCGGTCCCAATTGATATTCCCGATGCGCGAAAGGTCTTCGTAGATTTGGGATTTCAATTGAACTATAATCTGCCATTTGATCTTGCCTCATTCTACAATCCGGCCATTTGGTCCAATGCATGGGAGCGTCGTCGCCGGCGTCACTTGGATGACTTCACGGGCACAGTGAGGCAGCTACTGGACTCTGAGAATGGCATTCATCCAAATGACTTCACTGCCGGCCAGTTATATGCTGGCCTGGAGCATAGGTTACAGGATCACGGCTTCCACAGTTCATGTCTGCTGCGCAGTGTCTGTGAACTGGCCCTGCATCCATTGGCCGATAGTCACAGCCAGCACTACAGTTTGATCGTTCAGATCGTCACCTTTCTGCTAACGTAAGTGCAAGTCTACAAGTTTACAAATCATTTTATTAAAACCAATTCTTATTGATTCAATAGGCCATCACAGCATGAAGGATTTGGACCAAACGAAAAGTGGTATCAACATCGCTATGAACGCGCCGAGAGATTAGGCTTCATGGGCGGCGATTGCCAGAAAGCCTATCCAAAGTGTGAGCTGGATGTGTTAAATATATTCAGCAAAATAATTAGATGAAATAAAAGTCTTTTTTATAAACGATTATATTTTTAATGGGATAGTCGAAATTAAGAAGAAAGAGATAAGTAAGTTGGAAACGTTCGAAACTTGGTTTAGATGTCATTGAAACTGGAACATTTCAATGCAGCATTGATGTGTAATTTACATAACTTAACCTTTAATACAGACATGATATAATGTATTCTCTTTATTGCACATCTTATTGTCGATACATTTTATAAAATCATTTATGCGAAGTAGCTTTCAAATAGTTTTATTTATTGATTAATTTATAAAACGTTGACAGTCGAGAACAAAAAAGTTTAAAAATATTATTATAAAATTAAATGATCAATTGGAATTAATTATAAAGTAATTTGAATAAACTTCTTCTACAACTGAGGCAAGTATTGACATATTCAACGCAAATACTGAGCTTGAAAATACCCCTTACTATAATTGTTTAAAGGCAATAAATTCGCAGCTACAATACATAAATTTAAGAGAAATCACTATAAAATGTCAATAATATGTTGCTAGTTTGTGACTTCACCTCAAATCCCATTAAATCGAGTGCGTTGCCAAGAAACACTAAAACTCTGACATTAATTACTTGTATGAGTGCTTTATGAACAATGTTCCTATTCATGGATGTGCTCATGAAATCCAATTGAATATTCATGCAAATTTGCTGGCCATTAAGTTAGATACATTTACCGGCAACAAGAAGCCTTTTGTTTGTGGTCAATAGCCAGACGGTAAGCTGATTAGGCGACATCCTTAAAAAGGACTTCATTGATTGGCAGTTTTGGCAAGTTGTCTGTGATTGAAGACAGTTTCAATTAAATTTCAAAGTCTTTAAGCACTTTATTTTAGCTGATTAATTTGCTGATGCCACCTAGAATGTCGACTGAGCACTCAGGATACAGTTGGCCACAATTCGCGCCGACGAATCCCTGCTGCTCGGCATCCTCATAGATTTCACGGTATACAGTCTCACTGGGGGCAAAAGCCTCGTGCAAGGACGGCCTGAAATTGTAATTATGCCATGTCATTCAAAACCAATAAAGGAATACTTCACTTACGTTAATGTAAAGGTCAACAATGCCGTTAACATGTTCTGGTGTCCATCGTCGAAGGGATGCCGGGCCAGTTCGCAGACAGTCCGCAGCAGACAGGACTCGTCGATGCCATACCGAGTCAGCATATTCTCAATGCTCTCATAGAGCTCACCCGCGGTCAGGTCATTGGGATGCATATTCTTTAACCCAGCTGGCATATACTTTTGTGTCTCATTCCTCAACTGACGCTTATTCCGTCGCTCGAATTGATCTGGCCAAATGGTGGCCGCATAAAAGCTGGACGGCTTAACGGGCATCTCGTAGTTCATCTGCACACCCCAGTCCCAAAATAACTTGCGCTGGGGTATCACAATTGGCACCGATAAGGCCGACGTTATCTGGTACACTGACGCCGCAGGATAAAATAATGGCATTTTCGCATAGCACCCAATCAGCGGAACCAGCAGAGCCATAATGTAGTGTACACCTTTGAGAGACATTTTGTTGTGAATCTGCTGTGACTCCATAACAGAACAGAGCTCAGAGCGACGTCCACGCATTGCGTTAATTAAAAGTCCAATGTACGAGCCAAGTTGCTAATGAAACACATGGATGTTACACTTTTTACATCACGTGCTTTATTTTCTTTCCCTGTCTGCATTCTACTTCTTCTCATTGGGTTAGGTAAGTGAGTACGACATATACAAAAGGCACTTCTACTAACGCGGATTGTGTATTTTAGTGATGTAAAACTATTTTGAAAAACTGACTACTCGATTTTCGCGTAAACGAGTTTCAAGTACTTTAACTCGAAGCTTTTTTTAGATTTTATAATTGAGTTTATAAAATCAATTTTCGTGAAAAATCTAAAACTCTTGCAGTTTGTTCATCTTAGTTCATTTGCCGATTTAAGTTCAGTTAAATATGACAGTTAAAGTTGCGATTTGCAATTTTGAATTCTTGAAAAAGTTAAGGAAAGGAAAACTTAAGTTGAATAAAAATCAAAATTTTGATGCAAGAAATTATTTTAACGGATTGAATTAAATTTTCATGCACAATGAATATTGAGGTCAAGTCAATATTAGAGTCGCAGATATACGAGAAAGAAAAATAATTTTCTATTGGTTTACAGAGTTTCTGTTGCTTATACGATTTGCCTAAAATTATGCAGTAATTTGTATACCATTGGATTATTAAAATGTATATAGTCATACCTGTAATGTAGATAAAATAGATATAATATGTAAGTATATATAAATTCAGTATCTGAATTCGGCAGAAAAATAGTTGGGAGCAGTCGCTGCTCCCGGAGCCACTGTGTGCCCATCTCTGATCTCATAAAAAAAACTATTGGATACGTTTGTACAGTTTTTCTATATTTCACAGGATATGCCAAATTGATATTAAGTACTAGGAATTGGGAAAGATAACATTGCTGATGAGTCTCAAGATATCGTGCTTGCAATGCGCATAGATCTGAGCGCAATCGTTGCCCAGGAACCCATCGAGTTCGGCCTGTTCGTAGGCCTCTTTGTAGACATGTTCGCTTTCCAGGAATCCTTCGTGCTGCGAGGGACTGTGAGGGAGTACACCATTAACAACATGAAATGGGCTGTCAACTTTTAAGCCTACCTCAATATAAAGGTTAATATATCGCTCAATAAATGCTGATGATCTTCGTGAAATGGATGTGTTGCCAGCTCACAAACGCTACGCAGAAGGCAAGTATCGTGGAATCCATAGGAACTCAGTGCATCCTCGATTGTTGCATAGAGCTCGCCAGCTGAGAAATCTTTGGGATGGGTTTGGGTCGCCGCATCGTAACCATATTTGGCATAGAAGCTGACATCGTTGTGATCAACACGAGGCACTTCGCGTTTGGCTTTATAGTTGGCAAATCCCGGCCAGATGGGAATGCTGTAGAATGAACTCAAATTTTGGGGTAAGTCGTAGGAAATAGCGAAGCACCAATCGACCAGGATACGACGCTCCGGAAAGAACTCAGCGACGGGCACAGAGACCGAGGAGGTGAGCTAGAAAATCGAAGATACATCTATAGTATAGATAATTCGTACACAGAAAATAAATACATACAAAAATTCAAGTTTAAAATTCTTGATTTTAGCATGTTTTTTTATGTAAACATTTAGGATATTATTGCTAAATTAGCACAATAAACGGATAAAATGGTAACAACTCAGCATTTAAATAGTCTAAAAAGCCTAAAACATTTTTTTAACCAAAAAAATTCGTATTGAGCCCCGAGGATCAAAATATTTTCGGAGAAGGAATTGAAAAATTATACTAGAATCAAGTATTTTGTACTAGGCTTAAGAAAATCTGGGATTACCGATCTTCTGACACCGTGTTGGATTGATTTTATCCCGGAATCCTGAACATTTTTCCTTTGTTATAAAAAGCGTTTAACTTACACCGAGAGAAGTTGATGCCGGATATAAAAGAGGGCTCGACAAATTACAACCTACGAGAATAAGCAGCACTTGACAGAAAAAAGACTTTTGGTCCATTTTCGAAACTCGAACCGCTTTGCTTGAATCAAACACGTAAACTGATCAGCTCGTTAATGCAAATGCTTCACAAATATGGGTATGTGGGCCAAACGAGACTCATGAATTCAGTCAATAAATCAAGACATCAATCAACCTCAAAATCGTTGGTAAATATTGAATCAATTTGTTTACAGAAAGTACTTATCCCATATGCAAGTGAATCTTTTGAATCACTTTGTTGTAGGAGTTTGCTTGGATTAACATGCTCCGTGCTCAGATCTTTATATTGCTGGTGCTGCTCAGTCTTGGCCTCGGGGAAATCAGGAAGACCCCAAGGACTCAATTAAAACCAGCTTTTGAGAGAGTTTTTAGTCGGAAGAAACGTGCCATTATTTTTCCGCCTGGTTCATTTTTCAAGTTCACTTGTAACTTCGGCAAGGGATTACTCTCAACGTATCCACGTGGCATTAACTTCAATCTGGAAGAGGCTGTCTACTTTCCCATACCAGGAACCAGAGATGATCTCTATCCCAAGCGTTTCTTGCCAAAAACAACAACCACGCCCAAGCCCAAGACGACGACGCCAGAGACCTATGTCTATATACCAGGAACTGATTGGCGGTTCAAGGCACAGGCTTTGCCCAAGAAGAAGCCGCGTCCACAGCCTCCAAAGACGCATCGCATCGATGTGGGCAACTCTGCCAATCCATATAAATGGCAGCACTGGGCCAAATACGGTTCGGATCAGGCACAAAAATGGCAGACGAGTGCAAATAAGCAATGGATCAATAAGACTAAATGGTCAAAGTGGACAGCAACTGCTCCAAAATGGACAGCGGACTGGAGGAATCATTGGCAGGGAAGCAAACGTAGATCAGAAACAAATTATGCAGATCCTTCCATGTATGGAAACTATCATGGTCATCGTGATCGCAGACAGTTGTTTGATCATTTCAGCGGACTGAGCAATCTGTGAGTGAAACTATTGAATGTATTCAAATAAAATATATCAATATTAAATGATTTCATTTAGTTTTGGCTTTGATGTCAAGTCCTGCATATTGCGCACCATCTGCGATTCGAAGCGTCTTCTATTGCCTCCTGGTTATTCCATGCTGCAAGATATGCTGCGATTGGTTTTCACGTAAGTTATTTAAATAAAATTATATTAAAATTTAATAATTGATGTCTGTTTCCCAGTATGCCCAGAATAGATGGAGTAGAAGATGATTATACTCGAATCATGGGCAAAGATGCCGATCTCTGTGCACGGGAATTGAAAACCAAGTGTAATATGAACTTGTTGATTTGGTTGTTAAGTGGCAAACATCAATAAAATAATATTACAACACATAGACTTGTCTTTTTTTAATATCAAAGGCTATACAACTTTCTTAATTTCTGCAATTTTATTTAAATGGAATTTGTTTGTTTATACTTAGAATTATTTATTTGTTTATTTTTAATTTAATGCTAACCAAGTGCAGTTGATCAAAAAAACTTTTAAAAATTGAAATAATTTTATAAAACTTAACATGATACAAAATTAAATATTTATTATACTATACATATATAATTACAAATTAAATCCGAAAGGATAAAAATAAATTATAATCGATAGTGTAAAAATATGGAGGGATTTAAAAAAAATATTAAATGAACAAACCGATGCAAAACAATACTTATTCTAAATTTTAATATACCTAAATCACTTTAAATTTCTATCAATCTGAGAGTTCTTATAATTTTCAATAGCAAAAGAATTTATAAATTTCTAACCTACTTTAAGTATATGTGAAAATATTATTTATTTAAAAAATCATAATAGAAATGCCTAGGTATTCAGAATAACAATTAAATGCAATAGTTAAAAATGTGAAAGTTTTCTTGGTACCTAAGAAAATGATCTATTATTTGTTCAAGAATTTACGCCCCTTCTCAATTGCTGATAGTAATTGATAAGTAAATTGATTGGACATTTGAGCAGCTCTAGTTAATATTTTCTTGAACATGTCAATCAGTCAATCAGATGTTTGCCATGCGTTGTTGTCTCTTGGTCCAGTTGCTCGGACAACTGTCAATTGTAGTGCTGCTTTTAGCCTCAGTCGATGCCAATAGAACCGAGTTAAATCATGTTGTGGAACGTGTCTTTTCGCGTCAGAAGCGTTTTGTGCTATTCCCGAAGGGCTCGAATTTGAAATTCACTGGATCGATGAGCAAAGGTCTGTTGTCCAAGTTCCCAAAGGGCGTGTCGATGAACATTGAACAGGCCTGTTACTATCCTGTACCCTCCAGTCGTGAAGATGTCTATCCGAAACGCTTTCGACCCAGAACTACAACAACTCCAGTTCCGTTGACAACAACAACACCGACTTATGTGTGGATTGCTGGCACAGATTGGCGCTTCAAGGCAACGCCTCTAAAGAAGCCAACGCCCCTCAAATTGCATCAACGGATTGACCTCAGACCTCAGGCACCGAGTCATGTTGATCCCGCCAAGTGGAAGCATTATGGACAGCAATACAAGGATTGGACACCAGCACAGTCTGAGAAGTATAAACAACAATATCAGAAGTGGAACTCATCTGAAAATAAGTATCAGAATTGGAGGTATAAGCAACCCAGCAAGTGGAGCAAGTGGACCACAGTCTCACCCCAGTGGAGCAACTACGGCAAACGTTGGCACAGATCTGCGGAAGATCAAGAACATTACGATCCCGAAGTAGCCGATTATGAGGCTGTCACCTATCCAGATCTGAGCCATGCCACGAACTGGCGACATTATCATGGCCATCGGGATCGTCGACAGCTCTTTGAGCAATTCGGAGGATTCACCAAACTGTAGGAGACTCTCAAGCGAATTCTCTCTTATCATATTAACCAAAATTCTTTCTCTTTGTAGTCTTGGCATTGACATTAAGGCATGTATTCTGAGGGCTATCTGCGATAGCAAACGTTTGCTCCTGCCGCCTGGCTACTCCATGCTCCAGGATATTGTGCGTCTGATCTTTACGTAAGTGTTGTAACAATTTAAATATTAATATATTCTTTAAAATTAATCTTTCTTATAGCATGCCCACTTTGTCAGGAGTTGAAGATGACTATAGCCGCATAATGCGTATGAATCCGGAGGATTGTGATCGTCAATTTCGGAATCAATGTAAATTGAATATATTGGCCTGGCTGCTTGGCTTGAATAAAACACAATTGTAACAAAGTTTGATTTATTGTATGAAAGGTGCATCCCAGATTGAATGCTCGCATTCCGGATAGAGTGCAGCACAGTCTCCGTCAAAAGCATGCGCCTTGTCGTAATGCGATTCCCGATGGGCGACGGGTTCGTGATCCAAAGCCTCTGGAATTGTAAATACCGCACGCAGAAGTTCGCCAACAAAGCTGCCAGGTTCCCTCTCACCAGACTTCTGACCCGTCTCACATAGAGTACGTAGCACACATTGATGACCATTTTGACCGCGTCTAAAAAGAGGAAATTCCATTTTGTTGGATATGAACAGTACATAGTGAAGTTTTTAACATGAGTTCAGGTCAGATAATTCTACTCTTATACAAATAATTACATCTTAGGACTTTTGGTTTGTGTAAGGTCTAAAGTATAAGTACAAAGAATAGAGCAGCTTAAAGTGTGGAAAAAACAAACGGAAATAATATTTATATAAGTGACTTTAAATTTCTGTAAGATTAACGCTTACTTTTCTAAAATGAGAATTCATCTCACTCAGCTATTATTGATATAATATCAAGTTGAGATTCTTTTAACGAGACGAGTTTAGAAATAATAAACCTAGATATTCAAATATATTTATACTTAAGTATCTGCTATGTAAAAACTTTTAAAAGACGAAAACTAAGAGTATCTTCAACTTATTATTTGGCTAATATTGAATCATATTTTTAAACATATCATGGGAGCTAATGTTTAACCCTTAATCACAAGATATAATGAAACTCTTTACTTACTTATTGAGATACTTTTCAATTCTCTCGTACAACGTTTGTCGACTGTTGCGATGATACTTGATTTGGTGGCTTTCCATGCGGGTGAGATGAGTGTCATGTTCACTGGAGACGCCACTTCTTCTCTGGCGGTGATGGGGATCGACTGCATCGGGAATGCTGCGTTTGCCAAAGACAGGATAGATCTGGTGATGCCGTGCTTGATTTGAAACACGTGGAACTTTCTGCTGACGTTTTCGCTTCGGTGGACCATAATAGATGTTCTTCTGGCGAGGATTGCTTCCAGAACTATAGAGGCGATTGCGCTGGCGTAGAGTGTCTTTTAAACTGCGAATATAATGTAATCATTAGGTGGATCTTGGAGTTTCTAGGCTGTTACTTACTGTGAGGCCAATGCCCAGTAGGGATAACGTGTGTTCTGGGCCGGGCTGTAGTTTTGTGACCACTTCTCGAAGGGATTACGATTGCTGCTCACGGGTCTGTTGTTATATCTATTATTGTTGTAAGTGTAGTAATAGTTGTCCTTACGCCTAGCTGGTGCACTGGGTCTCCTATAATAGCTATCCACATACTGATGCGATGGGTGCATCGGAGTTCGAAACACGGGTGAACTGCTGTAGTATGAATTGTAGGAGCTACTTCCTCCTCCTCCTGCTGCTGCTGCTGCTCCTCCTCCCACCCCTCCTCCTCCTCCATTAGACAAGTTGATGTAGTTGGGCTTGTAACCATTGTTAGTTGGTTTGGTAACATCCTCTACATAGGTGATGTTGGACACAGTGTCATTGCGACTGATGTCTATTGTGCCATCGTCTAGTTTGGTCAAGAGATCCTCAAGAGCTTCACTCGGCGGCTTGCTGGGCAATTCCCAGGCCAGGGCAACGGTAATGCCCAGCACCAAATAGTTGGTGTAATCCACAACGCAGATAATCTCATCGAAAACTGTAAGGAAATTAAATGAGGCATCGTTTTGGAAACATAATATAATATATACTTACCCATTTGAAAGGAGCTACCCTCCGGAAATACCAAATAGCGACGCTTCCTGGAGAGCAGCTCATCCGTCTGCCTTGTTCCACTCAGTGACTCGTTAAGTTTCGCCTCGACGAGCTGCTCAAAATCCGAGCTGTCATCGCTCCCAGCATCGCTTTTGACCACATTCAGCAATGGGCCAACAGTTGGCAGCTCAATGCCTCCGTCTGCGTTGGATTTGAGTGCGTTTCCCAGGCTGGCCACGAGCAGCAGCAGTAGGAGCAAACAACCGGCTGGTGGATTGTCTCTTCTTCTGCTTTTGTTCCTGATCCACATTTCCCACACTTGCGGTCAACGCGTTGTCCATACGCCAACTGTCAGTTTGAAAGTTTCAAAAGCTGCGCCAACTCAAGGCAGACACAAATGTTACTCTTAGTTCTCTTGCTTTGGCTGTTAATTGCGGCCAGTTTACCCCTCTCCCCCTCTTCCTCAATCTCCCTCCTAGCTCCCTATCTATCACATTCTAAGAATCTTCTTTCCATTGCCGCTGGTCGCGTTGAAAACTTTAAAGTTTGACTTGGCATCGTTTGGTGTAACGTTTGCGTGCTACTTTTTCTTTTTTCATCATTACTTTTCACACTCTCCGTCTTCTGTGATACCCTGGATTTTACAAGGCTAAGAGGAGTGTATTAAATTTACAAAAAAATATTTGAAATTAATTAAGAACATAAGTAATACATACGTTGATGAAAAAATAGTCTTATACTGGGGTGCCACAGAAATCTCTTTCACTTGAATTTGACGTAAATTTGTATGAAATTTACGTCATTTTTCAGGTGAAATAGATTTCTGTGGCACCCCAGATAATAATAATGTTCGAAAAAAAAAAAATTTAGTTTCATAACATTTACTTAACACCTACATATTTAGCAATGTTTAAAAATTAAACAAAACAACGGAATTTTATTTGTTTGAAATGTCAAAATGAATCTCGCTTTTATTGTTTTTGTTATTATAATATATGCCTTAAAACTTTTTAAAAAAATATTAATTGAGCAATCAATAGTCTAATAATCAATATTCTTCATCTTTGTCATGTCTTCCGTCCTTCGTCAGTTTGCCGTAGTTATAGAGTAACACAATAGTCGTTTACACTTCATTGCATTGTTTTTAATTTATTTTTTTTTCCTTCGTTTCTCTGTTTTGTTCTGACAAGCAGTTTGTCTTTCGTCTTGTCTTTGTTTTGCGTGCTCATTGGTCTATTTAAAGGCTCAAATTACTTTTTCACGCCACGAACTTTTCTGGACAAAACTCGCCATACAATTCTTTTAGATAAAACTCATTGGCACTAACAAGAAAGTTCTAGTTAACCACAGATTAATCGAATAAAATATGTGTATTTATAAAAATCCAATAGTGCTGGAGTGTAATTGATAATAGTCTTAGATGATAAGATTCGAATTAAAAATACACATATTTTATTTATCAAATTATAATTTACTTTATTTGTTTATGACTCTAAGAATAAAATAAATAAAGAAATCATAACTATATATTTAAATAAATAAGGAATAAATTGGAGTTAAAAATAATTAAATTATTACGATAACCGAATCTTATTGTTTTATGCAAAAAAAATGAATGTGAATATTAGCTCTAATCTGAAAATACAGAATACTTTTCGAAATATAAATTTATTCATTCATTTATTTTTTATTTATTTTTTTTCCACACTTGCCAAATAAATTAAAAATTTGTTATTGTTAAAAAAATTAGTTTATTTTGGTTTCAAAAACATTTGATCTAAATACTTGCTATCGATAATTGCAAAACTAAACAATGAGCTCTGTAATGCAGTTAAATGTCCTAATTAAAATTGACTATAATCAGAGCCAACATTATTTAGGGCAACAAAAACTAATCACATACTCAAATATATATGTATAAATGTACATTTATGCATAAATATACATATGCAACGTTGCACACTAAGCATACGCCCCGTGGCTTTAAATTAAAAAGATATAAATAATAATAAAAATAAACCATTTTATAATAATTATGATTGCGTTTTATTCGTGCCAAAATGTATGAGTGCAATCGGCAAATAGTTGTCGACAGTTGCCACGCTCTCGATGTGCCTCCAGGTAATGAATTGGGATGCTTTCCAGCGCTTCACTGGCTTCAGTGCTGCGGGGCAACTGAAAGATGGCCGATAGCAGCTCCATAATGAAACTCTGCGGTCTGTTCACATTCTCTTGCCGCAGTGCCGATTCACAGAGTGCACGCTGAATACAGGCGGTGCCATTTAGTTGTCTTCTGCGGATGAACAACAGGTAAAGTGAGTCAGATATGTAATCAAGCTCACAATGGACTACATGTACATATACAATAGTATGTACTAATATCACTTCTCACTTACGACTTGTACAAACGCTCGATCTTGCCAAAGAGCAGTCCCCGGGAGCTTAGATGCTGTCGCAGGTGCAGACGCTCGATGACGTCATCCTCCAGTGGCTGCAGTTCGTCGCGACGTCGGCGACGCCGTTTGCCAAATACCGGATAAATGTGGTGCTTGGGTGGATCCCGTAGCATCTGCCGTGGTCGTTGGGTGTAGCTATAGCTGCAATAAATTGGCAAGTTTTATGACCTATTTGTAGTCTGCGATTTATTAATCAAATCTATTTATAGGTGTGAGACTTACACATTTTTAAAAGATAAGTACTTGCACAACAGCTAATGTTGATAAAAACAATAAATTGGATATCAGATTAAGATCTAAATTTAAAAGTTTGTGAAAATTATAATCTCGCAGTTTAGTTTTAGAGTTCAGTCAAGTCTTCCTATTTCTTGAATTCTACTTTTGATTACTTGCTGTTTAATATAATTTGCTTTATGGTATAAACATTTTTATAAACAATAGTTGATTAGACTTTTAAAGAACCAAATTAAATTAATATCTAAACATATGTATTTTTTTAAGATAAATTTAAATTTATTTGCTAAAATTTCAGAATATGCAATACTTGGAATTTTTATCTAACTTTTTAAAGTTGACATATTATATCATTGAATATAAAAATACTTTTTTTAAAAGTCCCATGCACTTAAATTGAAAATTTCCTAATTTTATAGAATTTCTTCGACTAGACTCTGCATATGTGTATGTAACTATTGTTTGTTTGTTGGAATATCTTTACAGGTTTATTTTAAGAACTGCATACACTCAAAGTTAGATTTAATTTTACTTGACTTGAGTATGAAGTTCTTTAAAAAGTCTCTGGTTAAATTTACCTTTTAGTTGTCGGCTCGTAGGAGCTCCACTGTTTCTGTTTTTGACGCCAATTTTGCTGGACGCGTTCTTTGTTGCGCTGCCACCAATTGTCTGACCAGTCGGCTGATGGAGTGGGTGATGAAACAGCTGGACGAGAAGATGGGTCTGCCCACTGTCGCCACTTGGCTATTGACTGTCGCGCATGCCAATTAGTCGGCCTCCTAGCTGGCTGTTGTCCATTAGGCGAATTTGCATAAACGGATGTGTCGCCGCCGCCATTCTGGACATTCGTATAGTACGAATATCTATGGACATTGGATGCATATGTCGATGTGGCTGCCGTCGCTGTTGCTGATGCTGCTGCTGATGCTGATGGTGGCGCATGCATTGACTGCCAATTAGTGGCGGTTCGAATGTAGTCCCTATTGTCCTTCGGAGCCATCTCCTGATTCTGCTGCTGCTGCTCTGGCTGCTGCTGTTGAATTGTGTCGTTGCGCCTCACTGTGCCGAGTGTGCCATCGTTTAGGCGAGTGCGCAGGTTGTCCAATATCTCGCTGGGCGGCTTGCTGGGCAGCTCCCAGGCCACAGCACAAGTGATGCCAAGAATCGCAAAATTCGTATAGTCGACAATCGGTATGATTAAATCAAAGACCAGCTGAAACGAGCTGCCCTCGGGAAACAAGAGATATCGCTTCTTACGATGCAACAGCAAAATATGATTACGCGATGAATTCACGACAGGCTCAATGGATGCAGAGCCAGAAGTAGGAGAAGTTGTAGTCCCCATCAATTCATATGATTCATTCAAGTTTGCTTTGTTACTCAGTAGACTTCCACTGCGACTCAGCAGCATTAGTAAGGCACAGCCAAGAGCACAGCTAATTACAATTATAATGGTTTTCGCCATTTTAAGGCTTCAATTCAAATAAAAGTCAGTTGGGCTACACTGCACAGCATAATTGAAAGAAGAAAGAAAGTAAGAAATAGATAATTACAGTGGTTGTTTGGCAATTAGATATCAATTTTGTAGCAATTAGAATAAAATTTGCTTTACAGTTTTAAAAATTCACAAAAGTTGTCTAATTCATTAAATTAGCAAAATACAATGCACAGTAATGATTTAAAAATAGTTTTGCAATGTGTTCAAAATATATACAAAAACTATGATTTTCTCTTACTCACTAGTGTAAATAATTATTCCTAAATATATTGGAAGAGTTCCTGATCTAATCGACTCTTATTGGAGTTTTTGTGGGCCAATATTTTATTTGAGTTTCATTTGCACACAAATTTGGTCACTAGTGTAATTAGTAAAGTAGTTCCTGGCTTGACCATTGCGATGCAAACCGTTTAATACCAAATTGATTTTCACTTGAACTTTTATTATGTTCATCAGTGTAATTAGTAAATTGGCTGCTGGTCTGATTGCGGCTGTCCTTTTAATATAAAATGTCAAGTTTATGGTATTAAGCACACACACACACGCACACACACTCGAAAGCATACACTGTTTGACTTTCACTTGAATTGTTTTGTTCACTAGTGTAATTAAGCAATACAAGAGTCGCCGTTTCGGGCTGATGGGGTAAGGGAGTTGGTCGCTTTGGCCCGGCACTTATACACAATTTGCATAATATCACTTTGGTCGCGATGCGATGCGAAGCTTCCAATCGCTGAAATTGCCAATCATGCGTTAAATTAATGCAATTTTCAACAGGCTTCTGTATGCTAAAAATGTGGCAACTGGCGGCGAGGAATGGCAATGGGAGTGTTGGTGCTCACAATTAAAATGTGTCCATTTTCAATGCCTCCAGCGCAATTGGACGACAAATTTATGATGCAGATAATTACCATTAGAGGCGACGAGTTGTGCTGGGATCCAATATTTTTTTATTCGCTTTTATTATAGTTTTTTCTTTTCAATACTTTTACATTGATGCCGTTAGCTGTCTGAGCTGAACTGATTCGATGGAATTGCGTGCATAGTGTACAGTGGTTGGTGCCTCTCCATTTGGTCTATTTGGTGGCCCATTCGATGTCCGCCGCGTTTAATTGTACAATTAGCACCCAATTGAGTGTCGTTAACTCGTTTGTGTGTCATTTAAAGAGGCTTTAAAAGGTGCGAAATACGCTCTTCCGGCCCGACTCTGACCCTCTAATCGAATTCTATATATAAAACGCCGTTTCTGACCAGTCGCAGATTCACAAAATTAACTGTTTAAATAGGTAAAAGTGAAAGAAACGGAAAGGGCATTTATTTTTTGACTGTTTGGTCTAATTTGTGTCAGTTTAAAGTTCAGGGATGTTTTTTTTTGCTTATTAAATTAAATTAAATTTGAAATCCTGAAAAATTAAATGACAGTTTAATAAAATCATTGGAATGTTAGGAGAGCTTTTTTAATCCTTGCCACAAATAAGTAAAATGAAAAATAAACAAAGTAATTAATCAAAATGAAATCCAAAAAAAATTTATAATCACTGTGTGAGATTTCTATCCTTTAAAAAATTGCAACTGAATTAAATTAAATTGTCGGAATATTAGTTTTTAAATTGTATATTTGTTTTGTTCGGCTTTGCTGACTTTTTTAATATTATTAATATTTAGTTTTTTGTATAACACAGTTATAAATTCCTAAAATAAATTAAAAATAAATTATTTTAGTAAATAAATTGAATTACCTTTGTGTAATGATTGTCTTCTTCTCAAATATCTCTCCGCAGGCTAACTGAAAACTTTCTGAATTCAAGGAATACTCTCCAATGCAGTATGTATATGTAGCAGTAACTTCTCCCTGGTAGTTTACCCACTCGGGTTGTTGCACCACAATGTGAAGACCTATGCAAACTGTAATTTTCATTTCCCCCAATGGCTTGCACACACACAATCAACACCTCAGTTCAACTTGCCACCCACAGCAATTATCGCACATGCCGTCAACATACAAACACACAAAAACACACACACACACACACAACATACACATAAATTTAAATTTAAATTTTTGTTAGTCTTATTCTTGCTTTTTTTTTATATCTATTTGTGTTTTGGTTGCTCGTGTGAGATTTTTGCTAATTTTTAGCAAGTTTAACAGTGAACAATGTCAACATTGCAACCAAATGAAAACAAATGCAGCAAACAAAACACATTGCGGGTTGTGTGTGTGTGTGTGAGTGTCGTAGGGCATGGTAGGTAATGTTGTACGGTAACTGCTCGTATTAGTTGGCGGTGGTGGTGGCTCAGACACTAACGAACAGCAGTTGCAGTCGTCGTCGCAGCAGTGCACTATGGTCCAGACTTCGTTTATTTTGGCATAAAGTCGATTTTTCGATGTTAATATATCGATGTTTACTTATTTTAATCTTAAAGTAAATTCATCATACATTATTAAAATCTTAATTAAAAGCTTTAAAAGCGCCACCAAAGCTTTTTGAGAGCTTTTAAAAGTGAGCTAGCGATTAGCTGATTTCCGAATAGAAATTTGCGCCAAAATATTTAGTTGCTTTGCGTTGTGCCACACTCGATTAATTGGTCCAAAAAATTCAACTAAATTATGGAAAATAATCTTCAAGGTATTCACTATTTAATGTATATTGTTATTTTATGTGTAGTCCTAGGGATTTAGTGTTGTGTAATGTCCAATTTATGTGTATTTTTTTAGAAAACTAACATGCGTTCTCCGTGTTTCGTGCAATATAACCTAAAGGCAGTTCCATGCCGAAAGCAACTAATTGGTCCAGATTGTACTTGTGAGTGTTGTCTTTAGCCACAAACCAAAAACTCATCCCCGTTCGTCCCCCTTTTCTCTCATTTTTTTGCTAGAAAATCGGGTTTTTTTTCGTAGTTAGATAGGGAGGGGGGCTAAAACATGGTCAAATTAAAAAACTAAAAAAATTATAAATTCTACTTTTGCCTGATTAGCAAACATGCGAAGAATGAAATATTTTCCTGTGTATATAAGTTTATAACAATTTTTTTTACTTTTCAATGAGTAGGAAAAAAGAAGGGGTGTGAAGACAAGGTCCAACTAAAAAACAAAAAAAATTATAAATTCGACTTCAGCCTAACTAAGATTTGTTCCAAATTTTAAGTCCCCATCTTTACATTAGGATTTTATAAAAATATTTTACATATATTTTTCATAGTCGGATGGGGGGGAGGAAGAAGAAGGCGTGATCCAAATCAAAAAAAAAAAAATTCAAAATTCGAAATTAGTCTAACTGAGGTTCATGTAAAGTTTCAAGTCTCTAGCTTTACAATTAGACTTTATGCCAAAAAAAACGACATCTGGACCATAGTGCAGTGGCAAAAATTTTCGTAGCATGCAAAACATTTGTCAAATGTAAATTAGCAGAGGGACTGCTGTTTGGCAGAGAGAGAAGTAGGAGCTGCGGCTGGCTTCTTTGGCAGTGGTGTGAATGGGTGGTTCAGTGGTGCTACACTGCCTGGTACAAATCGCATAAAATCACACTTAATGCCCGCAGGCAACGGCAGCATGCAAAAAGCGCAGCGAAGCGTGAATGTCGCAGGCAAACAAACATCTACATGTGTAACAAGCGGCAGACGGGGGAAGTAAAGGGGTAAAACTCTTAAACACATGCATAGATAGTTATGTATACATACATATATGTTTGTGCAAATAGCTGTGATGCTGCTGGTTTCAACTAGTGATGTAAAAAAACATCGATGCATCGAGCATCGATGTTTTTACAGCGATGTTTCTCGATATTTTCCGATGTTTTTGTAGATGTCGATTTATCGATGTTACATGGCGATGCATCGATGTTTTGCAAAACATCGGTTGCCGCACTTTCAATACACTCTTTTCGCCGCTCTAGCAGTGAGTTTATAGTAATTTGAGTAGTGTTTAAAATGCCTTACTGAATAAATTTATTAAAATTGGTCAGAGACACTATAGCTACAAGAAGGCTTACATATGTCTTTTCAAAGTTCCCATCAAAAAGCCTTCTTGTAGTTTGTGTTTATACATTCAGGATAAAAACTGTTTGAAACTTTAAAACACAATTGAAAGCAAACGTTTTTAAGAGAAAATGAGCTTTATTAAACTAAGAAATTCTATTTTTCTTCTACAAAAGGTATGGTTTTTAAACATTAGACATACATCGATGCATCGATGTTTCGACCCGATGTATCAACCAACATCGATGTTTCATTTTGAAAACATCCAAGAGCATCAACATCGATGTTTCCATTCAAATTTACATCACTAGTTTCAACCCAAAATGCGGAAGCACTAACATAACCCATTCCATTTCAGTGTCGCCCAACTTATTTCTTCTATTGTTCCCAATTATCACACACGGCATACAAAGGCAACGTTTTATTTTTGCTGCAGCAACTTTTTGCCAGCTCCCTTCACTACCAAAATGCAGCCCCTCAGACACCCGCCTAAAAGTACAAGTCAAACTTTAATATGCACCATTTACAGTTGTTGCTGTTGTTGTTGTTGTTTGTTGAAGCGGCTGCTGCCCACATTGCGTATGAGCAATTTACATGTCGAGTGTCAGCTGTGTATCTCTCTCAGTCCGTGTGTGCGTGTGTGTGTGTGGACATTTGTGTTGTATCAAGAAAGTTATGTGTGCTCTCTGAAGCGAATTTCTCACGCAGATAAGAAATTCATGCGAAATTAGAGTCCATTTTTGTTTTAACGCTCAGCTTTGCTTTAATCCATTGTGGATATATGTATGTGTAAGAATTTGAATGATAAATTGCACTTATTTTAAAATTTACATAATGTATCTATCTGAATATGTCGAGGTTTAGAAATTTACCGTGTATATATTATAATAAATAATTAATAATAAGCAATATTAATATTTATATTATTCTAAATGATAATTTACTGTATATTATCATTATTATTATATGTAAACAAATAATAATAGTAAAATGATCAATATTTGTATTTATAGTAATAATATTTATCTAAATTCGTATAATAAGTATTTCTCAAATAAGAACCTTAATTATAAAATAAATTATTTAAGCCGGATGAAATCAATTTTCTGTGTATTAGTTTATAGGGTCATTGAGGGTCAATTCTCTTAGATCATTCTCGGTGATTCATTACTTAGTCGAATAGACTCGTATTCGTCACTGTTTCTCCAAAGCAAATGTGATCTAATTTTGATGGTTCAAAAGCATGCGACAGTAATTAGCAGTTCCGTTTCAGAGTCCAATGCTCCAGATTGCTCTTGAATATCAACTGAAATTTACACCTAGGTGTAAGATATTAGTCGTCAGAGTTCAGTCAATGAACTGAAGTATCTCAACATACCGTTAAGATCATAATAACTTTGAAGAGCAAAAGAAAGGAAAATATAAGTACGAGTTGATGAAACGGATTAGCGCCTTGGGTTAAGCACTCAAAAGAAATTAGCGAAAATATTTTCATTTTATTAACTTACAGATAAAAAGTAGAGAAGGAAGAAGATAGAGACAGATACAGAGACACAAACAGAGACAGAGACGGAGACGGTGCACTATGGGCGAATAGTCGATTATTCTGGCATAAGCTACAATTTTAAAGCTAGAGCTTTCAAAATTTGGCATGAAGCTTAGTTGCACTAAAATACAATTTTGAATTTTTTTTTTTGTATTTGGACCACGCCTTAGCTTTTCCCTCCTCACCCGACTATGAGAAAAACATGTAAAATATTTATGTAAAATCCAAATATAAAGCTAAAGACCTGAAATTTGGCACGAATCTTAGATAGGCTAAAGTAGAATTTATGCAAATTTTTGTTTTTTAATTGGATCTTTTCTTCGCCCTCTTTTTCTAACTGACTCAGGAAAAAAGTACAATCTTTTTTTATTCGCTGAAATATTAAGTGAGATATTTTAAACTTCACATGTTTGCTAATTAGACTTTTATAAAATTAACAATTTTTTTGGAATCATAGTTTGACCATGTGTTCACCTCCATTTCCATCCGATTCCGGAAAATTCTGATTTTTCTACCATATTTTAGCATACTTTTAACCGATGTTGCGCAAAAATGCGCAAAAGAAATTAATAACACTATGTACTAGAGGCTTTAATTAATAACTTGCCAATACTTAGTTGCTTGCGCCATCATGCACTTTATAAGTATGACTCCACGGAAAATAACTGCATTTCATATTTTTTTGCTAAAAATACATTTAACAAAACCGTCGACTAGAATAACTAGACATAAATTTTAATACATGTTACATCAAATAATCATTTTATATACCGTGAGCATCATATTCCATATTCAACTTGTATTCTTTATTAAAGCTTTGCTTTTTAAATTACGCTTGAAACACAATGAACTAACTGGCAAATTTTCAAAAGCATATGCTTTTACAAAACAGCTGACTTTAGAGAGTTGCCACAAGAGAAGAGTTGTCGCATAGCCCGAATAAGAATATGTTTTAATCTAACTGAAGTGTTAACATTCAATAAATAAAGTCACATTTTGAAAATACTACCATCAATTTTTATACTTTATGCCAGAAAAATCGTCAAATCGCCCAATGTGCGGTGGCAGAAACTGAGTTCTAGACTGGGATTGGAATAGGGATTCTGACTTGTTACTTGACTCGCATTTCATTTTGAAATGCTGTTGCTGCCAGTCGCCAGTATTTTAATTATGTCAAATTTGTGATGTTTCTTGTTGTTGCTGTTGTTGTTGCTGTTGTTGTTCTTTAGTTGTTGGCAGCTGGCAAATGTCAGCAGCTAATTAGAGAGAGTGAGCCAACGGCGTCGCGAGAGAGTCACTCAATGTCAGTCTACTACTGGAGGATAGTCTTCGTTAATGTTGCTGTTTTTGTTGTTGTTGTTGTTCTTACAGGTTACTCAGGTCCCCAACTCCCAGCACGGGATGCGATGACGATGATGACAGAAGAGACGTCGATGCCACTTCAGCGTCCCGTTGCTGCTGCTGCTTGGCCTTGTCATCATTTGCATAAGAAATTTATCTCAATGAGTAGCTAATTGGGAAATTGCGACCTACCTCTATCCCCCCGCTCCCTGTTCCCCGTTCCCTGCTCCCTCAACGCCCTAATCTCAGGCCCCCAGTCTGCCATGTCGACCCCCAAACAAAATCAACAAAAGGGCTGTGCAAATCCTTAGCACGTTAGTTTTATTACGCTAATCCTTGAACTAATTTACGAAGTGAACCATCTTGGCATTTAAAATGAAGCTCAGGCATATTGCGTTTCAACAATGCTGGCCACTAAAATAAGGCACTTGATATAATATTGTAAAGCATTTATTGATTTTTTATCTTATAGAAGATTTTGAGACTAGTCTGGGATTAAGTTTTTCTTAAATTAGCTAGCAGAAATTTCTTTGGCTTAAATATCTAGTAATTTAATATTGATATTATATTATTCTCCGTTCTGTTTAAACTTTTTTTCAGTGAAATCAAATGCTTTAGGCTTTTTTGACAATTTTAATGCTGAGTGGTTATTCGCATATTGCGTAGATTTTCTGTTGATCTTGTGTTATTTTAAACTTGCATTTTAGAATAAATTGTATTTGCTGTGTGTATGTAATAGCTGCAACTGCTTCTATTTATGTGACATGCACTGTGCGTGCGGCAATCAACATTTGACTAATTGCGAATACACTCAGTACAATATCAGAGGCGGTTTAGTTGAACTATAGTATAAACACTCGCATTGCACGGCACTCATGGCCGCAAACTCAATTGGCTAACTGAGCTCATTAGCTGCCCCCTTTGACTTGGCCAACTATGTAGTAGGCTGGCAGGCAACTGGCCGGCGGATAATGTGAGGCAAACCGAATGAAATTAATTGCACATTTTAATTGACAACGCATCAAATCAATTTGCATGCCAGCCGCCGATTAATGACTGAATGCAACCCGTTTACAGCCCCGCTTGCCACTTGCCCCTTGCCCCTCAATCCTTTGGCATACGATAATGCATTCCAATAGGCGCCAGCTGGTTGTGCTTTTAACTTGAATGCCATTAAATTATCCCAGGTGTGCGACAGTGCGTACTAAGCTCACAGCTCTCTATTATTTGTAGGACGAACCAATTGACCCTTAAGCCAAAGCAAATATAACCATCATTGCTGAGTAGACAGACAGACAGACAACTACCAACTGTGTACCAGGACTCAATTGATTTGTCAATTAATCAATTTTAATGGCGCAAATTGTATGCATACCGACATGCAAGTTTCAGAGCTCACAACAGCTTGGTTTTAAATATGCCTTTGGACAGATTATCATTTTATACTACCTTAAGAAATTAGATGTGTAAGTGGCTCTTTATTAAATTTGATATGCTTGAAATTATGTTAGAATACATAAAAAGGTACAAATTTGTATGTGAAAAACTACAAAGTTGTAAACCAGTCCAAAAAAAAAAAAAACGAAACAAAATTCAGGGCAAAACTCACTAAACACCTACAATCTAATAGTTAAATAGATATATTAGTTTTGTTTTAATAAATAGAAAATTATATATAAATAAAAATGATTAATGTGTTTAAGTATTTAATTTTTGAAATCATTATAAGGGAAGGGAAAGTTAAAAATCTATATATTGAGGGAAATAAATTATTGTATAAAGTAAAATAAAAATGAAGGCAGAGTTTTATAATAATTTGAATTTTATTTGTTTTTCGTCCTAGTAACATTCCATTTACATTTTTTTTTTGTTTATTTATATCTCGATTAATTATTTTAGCCGATTTTTTGATTTCGATGTTAAACTCAATTCACTGTTTGGATTTACATTATTAGTAAAAATCTCATGGTCACATTATTAGCTATAATATTTGATTCGAGATACGAATATAAGTGGCAAGCGACTATGACATTTTAAAACGTTTCAAAAATGCATTTTAATTGCGACAAGCGATAATTAAACTATAAGTGCAATTGCAAATGACATTAACTTATTTCAGCGCAAATTAACAACAACAACAACAATGTTATATAATGTAGTAAATTGATGCTGCAGTGGGCAAGGGACAAAGTGCAAAACTTGAGTGTCAATGAAACTGGAATTGAAATTGAGTTGGGCTTTTCGTAACTGCGCTGCAATTTCTTGTACTGCAAACATAATTAATATTTGATTGAGGTTATGTAAGTCTCAGCGTGTGCGTGTGTGTGTGTGTGAGAAAATACCTGGCGAAAATACAAAAAGCGTTTAAAGTTTTTTGTTTGTTGTCGTCGCCAACCCCAAAAGACGGAAGTTCTTTCTGAGTACGCAACAAACTTGAATAGTGCATGCAACCTCAAAAACAACAACAACAACAGCCAAATTGTGCAATTACAACAAAATGTCAGCATGTTTGTAAGTGTGTGCGTGTTTGTGTGTGTGTGTGCATTTCAATGCCCTTGTGTGTGTGTGTGTGTGTAATTTATGTTTTCAACTTAATTAAAGTTAATTTTTAATACTCTGTGCGTGGGCGTCAGGTCTGCGGGCCTGGGCGTGGCAAGTGCCTCAAAGGCACCCGCAAACATTTTAACAACACTTGGCATTTCATGCTGGCGACATTAAACAGCAGCAGCAGCTGAAACTTTTGTCATGCAATGAGGTCAACAATGAGCGAACGCAAAAAAGTATGCTACACTTTTTTCTCTTTTTTCTGTTCCCCACTTTCCACTTTCCACTCTGCTGTTTAATAAAACTGCCAATTAAATGCATGTTGCTTGTTGCCATTAAAGCCAAACAAAAAATGACCACCTGAAAATGGCACAAGTTAATTATAAATAACAAAATACACACAACAACACACAGTAGTTGCAACAAAAATATAGATAATGAGTATGAGATGTTCGACTGTTAGATACCCAGTGTGTATATCGTGCTAATTTCTTTTAGTAACGGTGAACATATTGTATAAAAGGAAGTCATGCATTCAGCAGATTTTTATTACTGATTCATTACAAATAAAGAAACAATATATTTGTACTACCTGCTGAATGCCATTGCCAAAAGCTAATAAACCTTTATGCCTTTCGTATACTGGGCTTAGAAAAATGTTTATCAAATATATCGTTGAAAAGTGTGTTTAAATACTTGTAAAACTACTCAATACACATTTGCATAAAGCTTACTATTAAGTATAATTTATTATTTTTAAATAATAACACTTTTCTCTGCTGTCAAAAGCAATTAAACTCATATTTCTCAATGAGAACATAGTTACTTGCAATTGGGCAATTGATTGAATGGATAACTCGTCGAGAGTTCGTATTAGTATTCATTAAGTGTTTGCTTACCGACCACAAAATTGTTTCAATGATAATACTATTATGCTATTATTTTAAACATTTCACCATTTTTTTTTGCCATATCATTAAACGGACAATGGACAAATGCTAAGTGTAATATTGTTTGGTTGCCTTTGTTTGGTTTTAATTTAATTAACAATAACAACCAATTGAGACAACACAAAAGCCATTTAATTACAGGAAGATAAAACACTCCAGTCATCAATAGATGCGGATTTTCTGATCTGATAGAAGACTTATCTTGGTGATTATGGATTTGTTGGTAAGGCCTTAAAATCATTTCAGTATTTATATCCATTTATTAATTTATTCACATCAGCTTAATATATGAGAGTTACACTTAGACATCATCAGTATAGGGTGATATGCTGTCAAAGCTCAGAGGACAATGACTATGTAAGATTTGCTCACAGTTCTCTTCGCGCAGATGTGGCATGTGATGCTTCTCGTGATCCTCCAAGCTGAAACAACAGGCGATAAATTTAATTTAATTTTGTGTATTCCAAATCAGTTGATTGACTTACATAAACATATACTTCAATAGCTTAAACAAGAAACCCTGACCATGATCCCCGGCTAAGGCAGTGCAGTAAGCCTTTAGAACACAAGCCTGACCATCGAAACCGCTGCGTTCCATGAGCTCGTGAACCAGCTCGTAGGTGTCCCTTCTGAAGGGTCGATTCTCACGCTTCACCAGCACGGGAGTATTGGCGCGAAACCCATAGCCATGTGCCCAAATTGTTGGCTTTGGTATCACATTGTTCTTAACGTTAACGCGAAACTTTGAAATCGAAAAAGTTCGTCAAAAAGGCAACTGGAATTGTTTTTTTTTCAAACTGTTACCCACAAATATCCGAGTTGTCTCTATAATGTCCAGGAATCGCTTCTGTCGTCGCAGCGGCATCGTGGAATTCTGTTCCAATGACATTGCCACGGTGAACATCACCGCAATCAGCAGAGAGATCTGCACAGCACCCATTGTTTTGGTTACAGTTTAAATTCTAAACTGAAACCCCAAATGATAACTGTCCAGCTGGGTACAAGTGTGACAATCGCCAGAGGTTCTAATAGATATCACAATGATTCTGTTCAAAACACGCATTACGACGCAGCTGCTAATTGCTCTACTCTCTGACCCAGTTCTAAAGAACTTTTATAAAAACTTTTAACGTTATACGAATTCTCAGTAAATTGCCAACATTTTGTTATTTAGAATGCTAAATAACATGAATCTGTTCTTATATAAGGTTACACAGACAGACGAACTGAGCTTTCAGTTGATTTCATCTCAAATCAAATATGTAACTGATGTGCTACCTTTAAAACCTAGGTATTATACTTATTTATAGTATGATTTAACTCACCTGAATATTAGTTTTAGCAATTTGAACAACATGCCGCTCTTTTGTTGAGGCTTGTCGACATCCAAAAGCGCCGTACAGAATGATTTCAATAAGCAGGCGCGTCCATCAAAGCCATGACTAAATGATAAAAAAAGATGAACACATTAAAAAACTATTTCAACCTTAAGATAAACTATAGGCTACCCATCTAGCGCAGTTTCCAATTTTGAAAATAAGTCACGCTTGAAGAAGACACGATTCCGCTTGCGCTGATCCTGTGGGTCGGGAAAGGGATAATTGGCTCGAAAGCCATAACCATAGGCGAACAGTGTGTTGATTTTGATGAGATTGTTTTTGCCATTGGTACGCCACTGCACAGGGAGAGAGAGAGAGAGAGAGAGAGAGAGAGTGGGGGGGGGGGGAGAAGTGAGACATCATTCGCCACATGCATTGAATTGTTGTTCAAAACCCACCGACATACGCGAACCTTTGGTGAATTCCAGGTAACGTTTGCCCCGTCTCAACACTCGTGTCTCATTGTTGGCTGTCAGCTGGTTGAAGTTGTCATAGTTGTCATGCATGTCAAAGTTGTTGTGGGTATTTGTATTGTTCTGGTAACTGTGATTATCAGCAACCGCAAGCGCATCCAAGGCATCAGCATCAGCATCAGCGCAATCAACGACAGTTGAGCACATCCAAAACAGAAGCAGGAACAGCAACAGTCGCGTACCAGTTGATGACATGGGACTATCAATCCGAGTTCCAATTAATACTGCACTTGTTGACAACATTATTATGTACTACACTATGTTCTTTAGTTATCTTAATTTAATTTTAATCAAAGTTTCTTCACATTGTCAAATGATTATTTAGTTTTCCCTTATTGCTTCTCGCACTTGCGACTCGCTGCGACTGAGACACGCTTCGGTCCAGTTTTTCCTGCTGACTGATACGCTTGGTATATTTAATCTCTTTGACATAAATACCGGTGTAGACCAGCCCAACTCAGCCCAACTCGGCCAGCCCGAAGTCAGAGCAGACAAGCATAGTACAATACAAAAGCCAATGTCGTTGTCCTCTCCAATTTCTCTTTTTTCTGTTGTTCTCCCGTTGCTTATTTACTTATTTATCGCTTTGTGTGGTATTGTGACATCGCTCCGTTCTAATTTCAACTGGTTCGTTTGTTTTTCTTATTTTCTTCTTCATTTTGCCTGTTCTTCTTCATCTGTTGGGCATGTGTCCGGCTGTCTTCAGCTCAGAGCTGGACATGACATACACATGTTAACACTTTTTACCCTCTAGCTTTCATGACGGTTCTTTTCGTGTTTCGTGTTGACATGAAAAACCGAATCGTGGGCGCAATCATGAAACAGGTGTGAAATTTGAATTTAGTTCTAATTTGGTGAAACTGTTCCCAAATTAATTTAGAGTAACTGTTGTAATAACTGATCTGATAGCGAAATATTAAAAATATTTTCTAGTTAGAACTCATTTGACATTTCAAAATGATCTAAACTTTAAACTGGGGGTACAGGCAAAAAAAATTATTTTAGAGCCCGCTATAAAAAACTTTGAAAAGTCTAGTAAGATTTTTATAACTGTTTATGCAAGATTCAGTCTAGGTAGGTAGGTCGGAAGATAGCGTGAAAATTGTAAATTGAACTTCATTTACTTTTGATGTAGATAAGCCTGCATTGAATGTTTGGTGCGTCTTGCTCTTACAGTTGCTAAGACCTGAATGACTTTTATTCAGACAAGCAGAAGTTTATTATTATCGCAAATGTAAGTAAATGTGCCCATAATCATATGTAAAGTAGAAAAAACATAAATTTATTTGTTTTTTTAATAATCCATCGATTTATTATTTGCTCATGCATTAATCAAAGTACAATAAATAGTTACAACTTAAGAAAATGGTACTGTCCTTTCGAATATCTTTAAAAAACTTAAAAGTTAATTGATTTAAAATTAATTAACATCTTATTAATATATTAAAACATATAACTGCAATGTGTATGAATCTGACAAGTGTATTAAATTTCCTGTCTATCTCTCGTTTTATTTTTGCTATAAAACACACACATCATTAAGTTGTCAGAGTTTTAGCTCTTCAGTTTATTAAACGATTTAGAAGCCCACATTCCCCAGACATCCAAATATGTATCTTTCAGATACGAAAATTGTCAGCTGTCTAGTAAAGCGGACTAAAAGTTTTCGCAGAAAGCTCGCAGTACTTAAATGCCCCACTCAATTTTTACTCAACTGTCATGTCATGCAATTTTTCCCAGCTTGTTGATTGAATTGAATTTCAAAAAGTTTTCCAAATGTATTTTGCTGTTGCTGTTGTTGTTGTTGCTTTTGTTGTTGTTGTTGTCATTTTTGTTGTATTATTTTTTTTCAATTAAATAATGTTCAGGCTTTTGTGCAGGTCGCAGGCGCCAGACGGCAACGGAATCTGACATACATCCGTCAGCTCAGAGTCAGCCTCGTTCATCTCCAGTTGCCATACTCCATCCGGGCAGGGAGTACGAGGCTCCAGTGAGCTGAACTGAGAGCTGGGGTCGAGGTGCAGCCGAGAATAATGAATTGCCATTTATTACCCGATGGCAACAAGTAAAAGAGAACACTAGGAGGAAAAGCGGGCTGGTCTGATAGGTGAGCTGCCATTAAAACGATTTCATAAGATAATTTCAAGTATTGCAATTTATTGGGCATAATAATTTTTCGGCGGTGTCGAGTATTTTCCAAAAGCCAACTCCAGCAGCGAGAACTGGCAATCGTATTGTTGAGCACAATCCACATCATGGGCGTAGCGATAAGCGTTATCATAGTGCACAATATCCGCATTCTCGTTCAGCTCGCGCTTAAAAATGCGTTGCTTGGGTAAGCTAACGAAAGAGGAGAAATGCATTTAGTGGATTATAAATTAATAATTATTTATAAAATTACTTGTTACTATTTTGCTTTATATTTAATATAAACTAATTTATTTTTTTACTACTTTAAGGTGACTTTAAATAATGTCCAATGTAAGTCTGGCTTAATTTTGAGCTGAACATTAATTTGAAATTTAAATAAATTTTAAATCAGTTGTCTGAAAACTTAACGAGACATTAAAGCAAATGATTTACAGAATTTAAATGACAATATATTTTCGGTTATTAAGTTATATACACTTAAAGTTATAGATAATATTATGTTTGCATTAGGTTTATTTTGCTTACCTGAAGATTGAGCGCAGCATCTCACCGATCATATTCAACTTGGTGCGCTGAAAATATTGGCGACTCTCACAGAGCGTACGCAGGATGCAATCGCGTCCATTGTAGCCCATGCTGGAAATAAACAAAAAAAATAAGACAAAAGTATAAATCGATCGATTGTGTATGTATTTTTAATTCCCTGCCTTACTTATCGACAATAGCCTCAATATCCTGATAGATAACGTTCCTCGTGCGCCGACGAAGTACAGCGGCCGTTACGGGACGCCGCGAGAAGCCGTGAAGGCTCTGAAGGATCCACGTATTGTTGGGCAAGTCATAGGCAACGCCCCAATTCAAGCCGAAACTGTTATGGGCAAAGTAGGGATTGCCAATGATGCCCACAGTGAAACAAACTGACACCTGAACACAATGAAAGAACGACAAAGAGAGAGGGGCTGTTACAAGTGCAATTCAACTGGTCTCAGTTGGGGGCGAGGCGTCAAATGACAGCTGGCACATACTGTAAAAGAGGAGCCCTCGGGAAAGCTGAGATAGCGCTTTGGTCGGCTCAATGAGCGCACGGATTTGGATGATGACGTTGTCTTTGCACGTTCCATCATAGTCATCAATGTTGTCGACGACCATAAATCATTGGATGCTGCATTGACATGGCGAGATTCAAGGGTCGCGTCTGTTTTATGGCTCATGAAAGTGGACGGCGTTGTCGTTGTCGTTGCCGTGGTCGTTGTCGTTGCAATTAAATCGTAAATCAAAAACTTTACAACAATTAAACGATAATTAAACAATACGAAATTCGCGTAAATCATGGCCATGCTACGTGTGCAACTTCGTTGCTCGCCAAGCGTTGACTGTGACTGCGACTGCGACTGCGACTATGTGAAAGGCTTTTGTCTAAAGGCCAAGAAACGTTGCCAAAGAAATTGCCAAAGTGCAAATGTGTCAATCGACAGTTAGTACTGAGAATGCAACCGCATTGCTTGCCAACTCGCAGTACTTGCAACCAATTGCAGCACTTGCCACAACAGCAGCAGCTGCAGTCGTAGTCACGTTTACAATAAACATCGTACGGACAGACCACACACAGGTAGACCCGAGTCAGGTGCTGCAGCTTAATTGAATTGCCCGTACTCTCAGTACTCTCCTCTTTCTCTCTCTTTCTTTCTCTTACTGTCTCGCACACCTTCTGTCTGTGTCTGTGTCTGCCACCTGCTGACCGTTGTGGCATGTGTCTTGCGCGAAAAATAGTTAGCACCTGTGGCGAAGTCAAAGATACCTGCGACAGCGATGATGAAGATCGATGATTTGATTGCCATCCCATCGTGATGGAGTGGACACAGCCATTCATGTTTTGAGCTTTAGTATTACTCCACTTTTTAAGTCAATGCTTAAATTTTCATATACTTCTTGATATTGTCAAAGTGTCTCTATTATAAATTAATATTGAAAGACTAATTATTTTAGATACCCCTTTTTATATATTTATTTATATATGTTCTTAATTTATTTTGAAAGTACATTTATATTAACTCACTCAATCTACATAAGTTCTATAAAATATCTAAGTTCAAATTTTGACAATTGCTGCATCCCCTTTTTGAGTTTTTTATTTAAAATCCTATCGGGTTTTGCTCTCGCAGATTCTTGAAAATGTGAGCCGTTTATCTTAAAAATGCTTTAAACTAGTTTGGATTTTGTCCGACACAAAAAACTGATAGAAAATAGAGCCTGCCTTTTTTTATTGGTGAACAGCTTTATCTTAATTTTAATTCGGAATCAACCCAGTTTCAGCAGTGAATTGCATTGCTTCTTCGCTTTAAATACAGGAACTTTTTGAACATCCCACGGATGCACAACTAAGTAATGTCAAGCGATGTTACAGTGATGTGCAAAGGTCTGTGTCAGCTTCAATGTGTTGGCAATTCCTATGGCTGAAAATGTTGAAACAAGCAAACAAACAACTTCATTAACCCCTCGGGGCATACGCAATACAGACACATATTCTGATGCTGTCTGTGTTGCCAATACACAAAGATGTGTGAGTGTTATGCATTGGTGTGTGTGTGTGTTGATTGCGAGTGTGTGTGCTGATTGTGAGTGTGTTTGGCGGTCTCTTTGGGAGCACAGCAGAGCGCTTAGTTGACCCATTAGAGAAAGAAACGCTCGCAAGGCAGGAGACAAAAAGTCAATGCTCAAATTGGCAGGCATCAATTGACTAAACGCTAAGCAAAACAGACAATCGAAAACGAAAGCGAATCACAACGTATCGAATCGGATTCGATTCGATTGTTAGTGTCGTGTTGTATGGAATGAAAACAATCATGAAATTGTAGGAAGAGTGGGAACCACAATATGAAGATGAGCTAAGGTCAATGGGGCAACCGAAATGTGCAGAGACAGGACATTATTCTGACCAAGTTGAAGTAAAATTGGGATTAGGGATCGCCAAAAAGTTTGTTGATGACCACTCGAAGCTTAGCCGAACCACTGCAAACGACACACACACATAGGTCAAAAGCTCTTTGATTAACATTACAATATGTACAAGTGTGTGTGTGTCTGTGATATCTGTTTCGCTTTTGATAAGGGAGACACTTGTGCTGGGACATAAGAAAAACTATTCACATTCGTGTGATATATGCAGATGTCATTGCCCCATTCGACAGGCCTCGCTGCAGATACATACTCGTAATTCTGACCAATTATGGGTATATTTTCTCAATTTTGTTATGCATTTTTACGTTGTGAATTCATATTAAAGTTGTGCGTTGTGCCACGAAGACTTTTCGGATATTAAACTATTTCCGAAGCATACAAAAAAGCCAATTTAAATGCTAATATAAAATACCAACATTTTATTATTATGCCAGCCGCACGCATTTACACATACAGAGAGCTGAGCACACCACACACACACACAAACACAGACAGCGAGCATAAGGATGAGTCTGTAAGATCTTGGTCTCCGAACTTGTCGTGTGCGTGATAAGCCAAGTGGCTCCTCTGAATTTGGCACTACACTACATACACAGAATACATACATACATACAAACATATGTATATACGTGTATACATATATACATATCTTGTATGTTTGTGCATTTGCGGGGACTCAGTCAATTCATACTATACACATAGCTCAGGAGGAGACACTTGAGGCATGTAAAGTAGCTACATATACGAATTTAGGCATACTTATTGAATGCCTGTACTTCAATGTAAATACGTTAATGATGAAATCAACTTTAGGATTTTAAGATACTCTTCATTTAAAATTAATACATTTCGCAACTAAAAAGCTCTAATTGAAATTATATCGGAAAAGATTTAAATGTTAGGAATTCCTATATTTGCATGCCGTTTCTAAAATTTACGCCTGAGAAATACTGGATAAAAACTGGAAAATAGTTTTTAAGTGAGTGCATAGTTTTGTCTTCAACTTTATTCATAATTTCTAAATAAGAAATGCCCTGATACTATTGACATTTATTTAAAAAAAATTAAGGATAATATACGAATCCAGTTTAATTATTAATGCTTAATTTTTTATAGAAAATTTAAAAAAAAATCATTGAAATTTAAATTAAATTCATAGGAAACTTTAAAATACAAAATGTTAATTTTATACAAACTAAAAACTTTTCGAAAAGCACCTTCTAGTACCTTTTGACGAGGCTTTTGCTAATTTTATAAATATTAATTTTGAAATTTTTCTACCTAAATTTATGTTTATTTTTTTTTACCTGACAATAAAATTAAACACTGCATATTTATATTTGCCAAATCCGATGAAAGCATATGATGTGAATGTTTTAAATCGATAAATACTGTTCTTTAAATATTTTTTACATTCAACGAATGTGCATACATTACATTTAAAGACCAAAAAAAATGCATAAATTTGTAAGAGAAAGCGGCTATTGGTTTGCATAAGTATTAAAAATTAGAAAACTATCCAACCGTTTTAATACCTCACGTAACATATAAACTAAATATATTTTTGAAACCTTTGTGTGTTCAATAATATGTCTATTAAGCTTGTGATTTATTTTGGTTATGATTGGACTCACCTGTCTATCATTGTCTCCAAGTTACCGTAGACATCACGTCGATGTCTGCGCTTGATTTTGACTAGGGCCGCATTGGGTTTCTTTGTGTTCCAGCCGTGGGCATTGTTCAGGACCCATGTGATGTTGGGCAAATTGTAGGCAATGCCCCAATTGAGGCCAAAGCTGAGATACAACAAGTGGGGATTGCCGATGACGCCTGTGGTCAGGCAGAGGGCGGCCTAAGTAAGTTTTGTGTGTAAAGCATTTTTGGCTTAAACTATGTTGAAAGTTTTCTTCGATTGTGTTGTGCGTGTGTGTGAGTGTGTGTATGTGTGAGTGTGTTTTGTAAGAGTGTTGACTTACAGAAGCCGATGAACCCAATGGAAACGCCACAAAGCGTTTACCCCTCGAGAGTTTTCGCTGTGACAATGGCATCATTGAAGCAGTTGCTGCATGTGGTGCCAAAGGATCCAAATCCTTAGACTCGTTTGCCAGCGTGACATTGTTGTTGTTGTTGTTCTTGTTGTTGTTGTGGCTTTCCCGATTCGTACGCACTCCAGTGGCTCCAGCTGCCAGTTGTGGTGCTGTGGCAAACACATCGAGCCCATTGCTCTTGATCCAGGCATCTCCCAAAAACTGGCACTGGCAATGGCCCAGTACCAATACCAATACCAACACCAAGAGCTGCAAAGTCGGCCAAGTTTTGGACATTCTCGGTCTGCGTAGTTATTCAAAACTGAATCAAGAAAATTTCTCGATCATTTTGACTTTGAGTTGCTTTTGTTTAGACATTTCTCTATTGATTTTATTCGTATCCAAGTTGTTAATTTAATTAGATTGCCAACTGGCTTAGAGTCTGACCCGATTCTCGAACTAATTTCTTAGCCAAACACACAGGCTTTGCATGGCCTGGCCCAAATTAGCTGGCCACGCAAGTGACTCCAAATCTCGGCCAGCTGCGCTCCTCAACTGTCTCCATCGATGCATGAGTCTTCAGTCTTTAGTCTTTGGTCGACGTTATGAGAAATCGCGTTTGCTACTTGCGGCTCTCTCTGCTGCTGCTTCTGGCCACATGGCTGACCTTGGCCAGTGCTGGGAACTACAGTTCCAACAACAATTCCAGCAGTTCCAGCCGTGCTGTCAGCTATCTCCGTGAGAAACCCTCGCATCTGCCTCATCTGCTGCAGCGCCAAAAGAGATGGCTCATCTTTGAGCTGGGCACATCCATTACGGTGGGTTGTAGTCTTAATCTTAGCGTCGATTATTCAATAGTTAATGAGATCTTAATCTACCTGTTTCACAGTTAACTGCCAACTGTGCCAAGGCTCTGGTGGATACGATACCTAGAGGCTGGGTATTGCTGGCCGAGGCCACGTCCATTTATGATATGCCGGGATCTGTGGCAGATTGGCTGCCTCGACGTAAACACAAACCAAAGCCACCGCCTCCACCTCCACCACCGCCACCTCCTCCACCACCACCTCCTCCGGCAACTCCAGGCGTAGTTCCACCAGCTCCAGTTCAACCCTATGTGTTCCCACAACAGCCTCTGATTGTGCCCTTAAGTCCCGCTGATCCCATACAATCGTTTTACTTTAGCTATCCGCAAGTTGCGCCGATATTGGGCCACCGTAAGTCCTATGTGAGCACAGGATGTCCGGCCTCCAATCTGGTCAAGGATGCGTATGGCAACTTCTACTGTCAACCCACGACGGCATCGCGTCGCTTGAGGCGAGAGCTGGAAAGGAACGGGGCGAATCTCCTGAATCAGGGACAGAGTCCACATGGCATGCTCTTCGATTTGCTTATAATGCTGTCCGAGCTGTAAGTACAGTAAATACGATTTATATCTCTTGCTCTCTCTCCTTATTTGGTTTACTTTTTACAGGCATCAGTATAAGCCGCGTTACTGCATCATGCGAACACTCTGCGAATCTCGCCATTTGCTGGCACCTCCCGGCCAATCGCTGTTCCACGACATCTTTCGCATTCTGCTGCGCTACGTATATCCGGAGATTGCCCATAAGCCCCCATATTGGAAGGCCTTCACCGCCGGCCATACACTGCACGAGTGCGCACAGTGGTACGGCGCACACTGTCCCCAGAGCTTTCTGCTGCACTTTAGCAAACATTTTCAGAACAAATTTGCACATTCATTTAATAAAGCGACATAAAAGACACAATGAAATGAATACTTCATTTATTTGCTGCGAGCTCTTTACTCAACTTTTAGTTGAGCTGCATTATTCATGTAGAGAAAAAAACATTGCAGTGCCTTTAAGCTTAATATATGTAAAATCAAAAGGTTGTACAGATAGTTGAAGTGAAAGAAAGACATTAATGTTAACAATATAGATCTTTAATAGTTCTTTAAGCATTTTTAAATTACTTTAAAATTAAATAAGCATAAGAAATATTTTCAAAAATTTTTTTTTTTTTAAGTTTTAATAAATAAAGCCACTTATAATGTAAAAATAACTAAATATATATAAATATATAGTATATATGTAAAAAAAAATAGAAATTTTCCTCAATGGTAAGTTTAATACCATGTTAAACCTGGTACTCGTATGTTTTCTTTTTATACCATACTCGAAACTTGTTGAAATCAACCTAAAGATAATTTAAATATCATTTAAATCCTTTAATGAAACCCCTGCAAATTATATGGTATAATTGGGTCATGTATAAAAGAACAGTTGTGATTTTTTTGTTTAATCAATATCAGCACAAGAAATAAAAAAATTCAGGAGTCGTTTTGATTAATTTGACAAAATCTTACAAAATCTAATTATAATAATATAAAAACCTTATAATTTAAACTGTAAACCGGATAGAGTTGAAGGCCTTATTAGCTGCCAGTACTCCCTGAAATCTGTATTGCCCCTTTTAGATTTAATATTCCATATTATATTATATCTAATTTAATAAAATAAAAATAAAAAAAAAATATAAAAGTTAAAAATTTAGAATGACTTTGAAGAGCAAAATTGTACTTGATAAAACAAATGGATTTTAACTAGTTGGTACAATGGTTTATTTTTCAACAAATATAAATATATTTTTAGAGCTTAATAATGGAAAAATTCCAGTAACAAATGCAGACCCTTTAATTAAGACCTTTACTTCGAGTTTAACGGTCTTGACAAGTTTCGAACACTGTAAATCTCATATTGACATTTTTTGTAGCACAATTCCAGCTACAAATTTTTTAAATCTTGCCAAAAGTTTCCTGGCTATAAATTGACATTGCAAAAAAATTTTATTTTATTATGTGTCATGCCAAAAAATGCAATTGAATTTAAGTAAATGCCCAAATACGGGGACAACCATATTTATTGGCGTTTATATATAAATATGTATGCATATATTTGTACGAAATGTTTGCATTGTTTGTTTTGTGCCTTTTATATTCTTGTTAAAAGGCCACACTTTATACATTGAACCACTAATGTCTTCATACAGCATAAATTTTTCAAATTTGCGTATAATAAAGATGTTTTAATGCGGGTTTCTTATATTAATCTTTTGTTTAATTTAATCCCGTTCTAATGATGCAAAAATTTCTTTAACCCATCGAAAATTTAGAATTTTAAAAAAAGTTAATTTTTCAACTCGATTCCTCGATTTTTTCCAAAAAATATTTTGATGCAGAAAAATTCTTCAAACAATTCTAAGAGTGACTGTAAAATTTTTTTTTCAAAAATATTTTTGCTGGTATGAAGACATTAGTGGTTCACTGTAAGTATTTCGTAAATTAAATTATTTATTGGTAACAGGGGCGTAGGCGAGGATAAAATGGTTTTTTAAAGCATAAATAAAACAAAATACTCACTAATAATAGTTGGAGGTTTTTAAAAGCAAATACTTATTGCATGATATCTAAATGGTTTATCTAAGAGCTCCCCCTTTTATCTGCTGCCTACACCACTGTCAAAAAGATATAAAAAATCATTTTTTTTTAGCAATGAAAAGAGTTTGAGAATTTCAATGTTGACACAAATTTGCAGAGGCCAGTTGAGCGTGTCGAATGTGTTGACATGTGAAGGCGAAGGCGAAGGCGGAGGCTTCACTGTAACCAGTTAATAGTATTGACCCGTTGTTGGGCAGTTTGCAGGCAGCCGCTAATCAGGGCAGTCAACATCACTTGAGCTAATGGCCCGCCTAAAGAGGTGGCTCCAATTGAACCTACCACGTCGGTCAGTCATAATCTGAACGTGATGCTGTCAAAATGACGCGCTTACTCCACTTTATGGCAATCATCGTCGTCGCTTTGATGACACTGGCTCGTGCGGATTTCGTCGAGGTCGAGGACACTGGTGGGTCAAGGGTGGGGACAAATGCTAATGTCACGAGGGCGGTGGCCAAAGTACTCAGTCGACAGAAACGTTATCTGGCATTTCCGGATGGTTCTTCGGTTTCGGTGTGAGTGTTCTTCTCCATGTCAGAGATGTCGTTTCAACCGGCAACTAATTCTTTCTCTGGTACTTGTGCAGGCGGCGATCTGCTTAACCATTGGCATGATTGGCAATCCCGATGTGGACTACCTCAGCTGGGCCGTCAACTGGGGTGTTGCCTACAATCTGCCCAACCATAATTGGGTGATTCAACATGCTCATGGCTTCGCATCGAATCTCACAAAGCCATTAATGCAGCGTCGTTCGCGTCGCAGTTTCTACGACGAGGTACAGTCGGCATTTGAGCAGTAAGTGTGTCCAGATTTATACATACAATATATACAATTCCTTCCCCTGTCTAGCATGGGCTTCAATGGACGCGCCTGTGTTGCCCGTGCACTTTGCGAGAGCGCCAAGTATATGCACGCCCCTGGACAACGGGGCAATATGCTGGAGGAATTGGTTCGCACAGTGTTCAGCCTGCCTACGTCGAGCGTTGCCGAGCACGAGCCACGGGCTCATCATCACTATGACCGCATATATCGACGCTCCAAGCGCCAGTCACGCGACTGCCACGAGCTCTATCCGGGCTGTCACTTCTCCCTGCTGGCCCTGGCATTGGGCCAGTATGCGACAGCTCCTGCCCAGTTCAGTAAATACAATTTCATGTAAAGAAGAAACCTACAACCTGCTATTAGATATTTATGAAATAAATCGACTAATATTTTTATTTATTTATTTATTTCATGTCAACTAAGAGCAAAATTTCGATTAAAATTTTAAATAAAACTACAAACTTAATATAAAATTGAACTATTGCGAAATTATTTAAATTTAAATTTAAACAAAAAAAAATAATTTAATAATAATATAAAAATCTAACATTTTTATTAATATTGAGCAGAGCTCGCAAATAACAGATAACACTTATTTCTTTTTCGATCTGTTCACTGAAAAAACAGAAAAAAACTAAAACCCAGAAGATTTCTCACTGAGAGAAACACTTACTTCTTTTCGTTTGTGCTCTCTGCTCAGTATTTTCCATTTAGAAAATAAATTCATTCTTTATACTAATAACAGTCAAAAAAAGACTTTTTAGCTAGTGCTCCCGGAATATATGTTAGCAAATGAGTAGAGTTGTGTCGTTTCGTTCTGAAAAAGTTCAAATGAACGGGTCATTAAGATGAACGAATAAACTTATTCAGTAAATCATGAACTAAACCTATCATTTTGCAGCTGGTCAGTAATTTTTTAAAAAAATTTACATGTAACAATGCTTTAATTTCATATATTTTTAAGTTTTGAACAGTGTGAAGGGTTTTTAAGCCCAACAAAAAATAAAACAATTTCCTCATTTTCAATAAGCCAAGGTACAGGTATAACCCAAAGTATTAAAAAAATAATCCTTAATATATTTGGCAGTTGTCGTCTATTCTTATCAATAACTTAAAACACATTTCACATTCCACTAAAAAGAAACAGTTGTAGCCTATTCACATCGTTTATCTCTCATAAACAACTGACCAACTGATCAAAATGACCTATTCATCTTTCATCATTCATGACCAACTGAAAAGAAACCATATCGTTCATCGTTCATGAAAAACTGAATAGAAACCATCTCGTTCATAGTTCATGACCAACTGAATAGAAACCATCTCGTTCATAGTTCATGACCAACTGAATAGTGATGTAAATTTGAGTGGAAACATCGATGTCGATGCTCATCGATGTTTCCAAAATGAAACATCGATGTTGGTTGAAACATCGGGTCGAAACATCGATGCATCGATGTACATATGTCTAATGTTTATAAACCATAAAAAAAAATATAATTTCTTAGTTTAATAAAGCTCATTTTCTCTTAAAACATTATGCTTTAATAGCAGTTTTAAAGTTTCAAACAGTTTTTATCTTAAAAGTATAAACACAAACTACAAGAAAACTTTTTGATGAGACATATGTAAGCCTTTTTGTAGCCAAAGTATCTCTGACAAATTTTAATAAATATACTCACTTAGGCATTGCAAACACTGCCCAAATTACTATAACCTCATTGTCAGAGCGGCGAAAATGGCGTGTTGAAAGTGCGGCAGCCGATGTTTTGCAAAACATCGATGCATCGCCATGCAACATCGATAAATCGGCATCAACAAAAACATCGGAAAACATCGAGAAACATCGCTGAAGAAACATCGATGCTCGATGCATCGATGTTTTTTTACATCACTACAACTGAATAGAAATCTTTCATCGTTCACAGTTCATGACCAACTGACCAACTGAATAACTTAACTAAATGACTGATTTAGTTCACGACCGAAAAATGAACGATTGAACTTATTCAGCAAATTGAACTAAAATGCCCAACTCTACAAATGAGCAAAACACAAAAGTGTTAATCAAAAGTGTCTTTTTAATATATATTCCGGTATGTGAATGATGCAGCTGTATCAATCCTAAAGTTTTAATTACAATCTCAGATTTATTTAATTTGCCATCATATTTAAAAAAAGAATGAATTTTGTCTTTTGGACGATTTTACGCAAAATTGTAGCAAAAAAAAAAACGTTTTAAATTTTCAGAAGGCACTTTCGATGTTTTCTCCAGACGAAACAGTTTTTGAATGACACAACCATAAGGAAACAAAATTAAATGTTATTTCTTGACTGATAATCCTACTGAGAAAAAAACATAAATTAATATTTTGTTCTGATCCCTTTTATCGTTCTGTCAGCTAATAACTGTTATTTTCTGACACACTGAAAGTGTTAACTGTTATTTGCGAGCTCTGATATTGAGTAGTTCATAAATAAGCAACTTTTACATTTATCCAGATAATATTTTTCAAGTTTTATGTATTTAGTATTGTAATTTTATTTGCGATCCTTGCTGCAAAGTGATCAAAAACTCCATTAAAATGTATTTATATGTAAGGCTTTGATTTCATTTCGTTTGCGACAAAGCTCCTGAAATGCCTAACATATACAATCAAAAATTCAGCCAACAATATTCCAGCCCATACCCTTTTTAAACAAAGAAAACAATATGTAATTTTTTAAAACAAATTATTTTCATTCATCTTTATTTAATAACGCGTAACATTTATTTATATAGTAATTGTTGTGTTCTTTTTATGCATTTTGCTTTATAATCTTTTATATTTGTTTATTTAAATTTTATTTATTCGCAATCGTTGCTATTATTTTCTGCAGTTTAATTCTTGCAATTTTTAGTTTCTTAAATTTTAGCTTCAATGTAATGTTTTTCTTTTATAATTTTGCACATGCAAACTGTACGTTTTACATTTTTTATGCTAGTATGTATATAACTATTATTATTTTTATTTTATTTGTATTATAATTTGTTGTTTTTGTTATTCCATACTTTTTTTTTGTTAAGTTACAATTTGTGTGCGCGTGGAGCTGTTATCTCGCTGTGTTGTGTAATTTTAATTGTTAGCTAATATGTTTGTTGTTGTTTTTCGTTTTATTTGTTGTTATTGCTGTTGTTATTCAAAAGAGTTTGAATATGTATGAGTGCATACATACATATATGTTTATATGCATGTATATGTATGTACGCTTATGTGAAATGTAAATGCAACTTTTAAAATGTAATTCGTGTCTGACATTTACCTTGAATATTAATGGGTAAATTTGTTGCGTTATTGTTGATGTTGTTGTTGTTAATTTGCAGTTAGCCTACACTTAATACTAACATTTGTTGATTTTTAATTATAATTGCAAATATTTTACATACTTTTCCTATATAGCTTACTGTACGCTTACGCCTTGAATTTTTTTATTTTATTTTTTCTGTTTTTTAACTAAATTTTAAATTTAGTTAAAATTTGTTTGTTGTATAATTTTTGCAAAACTTTTCTTTTTTAAGCGCTACACACGCCTAACTAAAAACTTGTTTAGTTTTGACCTTTTCAATCGGCGTCAGTTTGCTGCTGCTTTCGTAATACTTTCATTTGATTTTTGTGTTTTTTTTTGTTTATAGTTATTTTATTTATAGTATTGATCAAACATTCTTTAGTGTAGCTTGCTCAATGGCATTTATTATATTTAAGGTTAATTTGTGGTGTTGTTTTCCCCAGTGAGTTGCAAGATTTTAACTTGTAGTTTGCATTTTGTAATTTTTGCATTTCTTTATTTTATTTTCCATTGTTTTCTAAGTTAAAAATCTTGTTGCTAAAATTTTGTAATAAATTGATTTCTTTTTGTATTACATGAATTTAGACAAATTGAAATAATTGTTGTAAATTGTATACATATACAGACATGAATGCAACAGAAGCGCTTAAAACTAACGGCACCTAACATTTAATACACAAAATATATGTACATACATACATACATATGCATATGTATGTGTACGTGTAGGCATAGTATGTATCTTATATGAGCTAAGTATCTTAAGCATTCGATTTCAATAAAGAATTCGATCTTTCACATACATACATACATACGAGTACATCTATGCATACACACATACACATATGCACATATACAAATCAATATGCTATTACATTAAAATGATGCGATCAAAATGTTTTCATACATACTTTATACAATTTAAATGTTGATTGTAGTGTCTGTCTATTTTGTCTGAGCACGATCGAGCTTATGAGTATGTGTATGTGTACGTGTATGTGTGTGAGTGTATGTTGTGTTTTTTTGTCGCAATGCCTTTAATGTGTTTTAAAATTTTAAGTTGAGAAATAATTAAAAAAAAAGAAGAATTGTTATCCTTTTAAAATTTAATTTAAGGAATGGTCAAACTTTTACTTTCTCATTTAATATTTAAATATTTTTATTTTATTGAATTTATGTTCATTCAATTGCTAAACCACACTTGTCAGTCGAATCCAAAATAGTCCATCATATAATTAATAAATATATTAGTAATATAAATATCTGAATATAAGTTGATTTATTACAAAAGTAGATATGGTAAGGAGTTAAAGTTAAATGAATTTTTACAATAGGCAAAGCAGACAATTATTATTTGAAAACTGAAATATTATCGAAATATTTTACAATAGTTTGACGAATTTATCTCGCTGTCAAATGGTATAAAAGCAAACATTTAAAATTTGTTTCGATTAATGCTACGACAGAGCTGACAATGAGTTGTATGTGTGTGTCGAATGCATTGATGTGTTTTAATTTTTGTTGCTGTTGTTGAAACCTTTAATTCATTGCACTTTCGATTGTTTTTGTTTCTTCTATTTATTTGTGGCAACTCAAAGCAAAATTTGATGGGAATATGTACAAGACTGAAGTATCGGAGAGATCTGTGTGATTGAGGAAGTTGATAGAACTGGTAATCATGTGGTTTCTATTGTCAGGTACTTAATAAGTTTTGTGAATTTGGAGAATGTGGCGAAGAGGTTTTGAAAATGATTGCCCTAAAAGTATGCAATGGATATTGGCGGAGTTTTGAGTTGCCGTTCAGTGCGTCTTCGAGTGAGTGTGTGTGATTGTGTGTGTCTCTGAGTGTGTGTACGAGTATTTTTAGTAGTTGATGTTAGTAGAATTACATTTATGCTTTTGGTTTTGCATTAATCAGCTCAATTTGCCAGTGCTCTTCCAATAATTAGTTGGTTTAGCAATACGCAGACTTTGATTCTTGTTGTGTTTTGCTACAAAAGACGACCTTTGATTGGAAGACATCCGATTTTATGTTTTTGAATCTCAGGGTCAAGCCGCATATATATCAAATATGTACTTAGTAGTGTTTTTTTTCTCATAATTTACTTCATTAATATATTTTGTTAATAACTATTTCATTTCGTTTCATTAACTAATTATGATTATTGTAAGTGCTAAGTGTGGCTCCAAAAATTGCATAAAATGAAACACTTTGTGGTTGCTAAATGCCCTTTCCGAATGTCCAAGCAAGACTCAAAATACTTTAAATGAATGTGAAAATCAAATGTACTTCAAAGCACTAGGTATAAGTGTTGTTAACTGCTAGTGTTGGAAAGGGCAGTCCCTCTACTATCTCAATGATACGAGTTTACATACAGATATTGATAATTTGGATTACCTATTTTAGTATGTGCAATCCACTAAATGTTTTCATGTTTGTTGTTCTGTGGTTGTTGTAGAATGTGTTCTCTGGTATTTTCGTTGTCTGCCGGTGTTTACTGTACTCAAAACAATTGTACCTGAAATAAATTCTTGTTACTTTCCTGCATTTCGGCCTTAAAATATGTGTTTTCAATGCGTGGGGTGCAATCTTGGACTGACAATAACACTAATTATTAATTCTTAGTTTTGGGTATGAGCCTGATTTTAATTTATTTAACTACTTAGTTATTTTCTTATGTTTGTTGTTACTTTTTGTAACGTGTAATAGTGAGATGAGTATGAGTATGTGAGTGTCAGTGTTGGCTAACGTTCAGTTTTTTTTGTTTTTTTTTTTTGTTTTTGATATAAGTATATACAATATGTAAGTATGTGTTGGTAGAGTTAGTGTATGAAACGTACTTACTAGTGGTTTGCATTAAGTACTTAAGTATCTTAACCACAATGTTAACTTCGAGCCCCGTTTTGCAATGTCTGAATTATCATACGAGTACCTTATTTGACTATTCGTTTCGAGTATGAAAATACATATGTATGTATATGCATACATATGTGAGACACACACACATCAAAAACTTACGCACATATACTTAAACAATACACGTAAGTATATGTATGCTTGTATGCCGATAATCGATTATAATTACATGCATTACGTTTATTTTCATTTAATTTTGTCTTATTTGTGGCAGTATTTAAATTACATGTTTTCTTATCAAATTGGGTTTTCCTTTGCAGTGCTTAAAATTTTATTGTATTTCATTTTTTTTTACAATTTTCTTCATTTTTTTTTATTAATTGTTGTTTTTGACATGAAGCACACTAAACATTTAGCTATAACCTAAAACGTAAAAGTAAAACGCGTTTTAAAAAGGCAAATTGAAAATGTTTGACATTATTAGCATATAATATACAGTTTAAACACGATGTGTTTGTTTTGTTATTATTTAATTTAATTTAATTTAATTAAATTTAATTAGTAATTAATTACATTCGTAAGTAATATGTAATGTGCAAATGAACTGTACAATCATGAATTCGAATTGTACTGGCTAATCGACTGATTAACCGACTGATTAACTGACTGACTAACTGACTGACTGATTGATTGAATGACCGATTGTTTGCTTGTCCGCACATATACATACACATGTACGCACAAGCCTGTTTGATTATAACCTAAAAACACAACCAATGAGAGCATATACACGTCTATGTATTTGACTTCTTTTTATCCCGAATTGCCTTCGAGTTTGCATAGTTGGTACGATCTTGTTTAAATATTTATATTTTTTTATTTCTTTTTTTTATTGTTTCTCTTCAATGTTATTTAGTTTTCTATGTATTTTGGTTTTGCTTTAGCGTGTCGATTTCCCAATTGAAACAATTTACAAAAATGGTTGTTGAAATTTAATTTGCTTTACTTTCTATCGATTATTTTTGTTTTTAGTTTTACTTTTATTATTATTTTTTCAATTTCAATTTTCATTTTTAGTTGCGGCTTTAACTTTAAGACCTGTTTAAAGCACACTTAATAGTTTTTACTAAATATACACAATTTAGACGCGATTGTAATTTAAATATGCAATTACGTTATTAAGTTAAATTTATTCACAGAAAAGTTACGCCATTTACTTGTCATTGTTTTTTTTTACTTTTAAATTTTTATAATTTTTTTGTTTTCATTTATAAATTATGTTTTAAGTTTGATTGTCTAAAACTATAACAAAAAGTTGCTTAGCTTAAAGTTCATCATGTTTTTGGTTTGCTAATTTTACTTTAAATTGTTCTAGGTGTAAATGAATGTGAATTTACTAGGCATGAGGACCGGAGTTGCTGTTGTTAATTAGAGCACTTGAAACGAGCCAAGAATTCGTAGCGAAACTGATCTTGGAAATGCACACAGGGAACATAGAAAGCCAGCCTTACACATACGAGTACTCTCACATAATTACACTACACATTGGGATTTATTTATGCTCTTCTTAATGTGTTTTGTATTAACTTTATACAATTAAGTCATGTTCAATTGAAAAAAAAAAAACAAATCTATTGTATTCAATTTACAAAAACACAGACGAATTTCTGAAATCACTACCATAGAAATGACTGATTTAGATTTGAGAGATATATACTCGCTAAATTAAATTGATATAAATCAGGGATACTCCGAATACCACTTTGAAATTAAAATATTAATAAATAAAACCAAAAATTTGTTGAAGCAGTGCAAATTTGCTAGCATACGCTTTTTTTTAAATTTTTTATATTCGGTGAAATGCATTCGAAAGCATAACGCAGTACAGCTCTGTTTGTCTCGCTGATTGATTGTGTTAGCCAATAGATCTACTCGGTGCATAATTTAAATACATTTTGTTTTGCTCTGAGTAGCTAATTAGCTATTTTCTCTAAGTTTAATACATGCGCCGTGTGTGTAGGTTTTGCTTTAATTTTTATTATTATATATTCTATGTATGCATTTAAGTATATACTCGTAATGTGTGTGTATATATATTTTTTCAGACTTTTTATCTATATGCTTTTCATAACGGAAGTCGAGACAGTTGTTAAATAGTTATTTTTTCCCATTTCTGCTGGCCTTTAAATTTATTTATTAATTGGTTTGTTTGGTTTAATTTTATAAGCTCAGTTGAATACTTTTAATATTTAATGTAATTATTCAATGTACAATTATCATATTTTATTATGGGATTGCAGCTGTGGTTGAATGTGTGTATATATGTATGCAGTTGTATTTGAATTTGTATTCGTATTCGTGTGTTTAAATGCTTAGCAATTTGTTTGTTTTAATAATAAAATTATTTATGATATTTTTTTAACATTTATATTACGTTTAGTTAATAGCTAAATATTTAAAAAATGTTAACTGTTGATTTTTATGCACTTTACATTTTAATACACCAGATTGGTGCAGCTATTTAAATTTTAATTTATTTCATATTCTTTTATACTTATGTTAATATCTCTGATGCCATTTTTGTAACTGCTGTTGTTGTTGATGTTTTTATAGTTGTGGTTTTTGGTGTTGCTGTGGTATATTATATTATATGTTTGTGTGCTACGCTATTCGTTTATGCAATTAACACAAATTCCTGTTAACACTTGCCAGCAATTGGCCTTTGGGCAAACGAGACTGAAAGTGAAATCGAGCAAAATATCTGCAAATGAAATATTGTAGGTTTATGTATAATTTTTAGATATACAACAATAATAAAGCAGACATAACATAAGGAACCTCCAGAAATGCGAAATGAAGTAGTCTGATTAAAGTTAATTAAAGTAAAGCATACTTTTTGGAGGAAACATAAAATAAATTTAAATATTGTCAGGTTACTAACAGGGGCAATCAACTTAAAGTGGTTAAAATAAAACATTGAAATATATAGATGTTTATTTGTTGTGTGTATGTGTGCGTGTTTGATACAACTCTGCTGTCGCACTGCCGTATTGTCGTACTGCCTCATTTGTTATCTTGGCAAACTATTTTAATTAATTCACATTCGTAAATGTTGAATATTTTCGATTTGGAATTTTAATTAAACTTTTGCCATTTCACACTCACAAAAAAAGTCAAAACCAAAACCAAAGCCAAAGCCGAGCAACAACAGCAAAAACAACAATTAAAATAAAAACAAGTATTACAATTATAAGCAGCACAACAGCTTGACAACTCTGAGCAGAGTTGTCGCGGCATTCCTTGCTAATAGTTTCTGTTCGTTAGTTTTCATTTATACTTTTTGCATTTTCTCGCAATTGCATGAAACTTGTGCGATGTTTGTGTTCTTTTCGTTTATTATTTACTTAACACACATACATATACGCAAACACTATCGCACACATATTCATGTGCATGTGAATCGCATTCCTCACTTAATTTGTTGCATACCCTGCGGCGCTTGCCAACGCCCATTGGCATTTGTGCTGTTACATTTGTTGACTCTTGTTGTTTTTGTTGATAATACTCGTCAGTTAAATAATAATGCCCTTCATTCGCAGTTTGACGGTGTTTTCTTTGCCTTTCCATCACCCCAGACCTTTATAATGTCCAGTGACTCTCACTGTTTTCTCGTTGCTGCAGGCAATTTTAAAGTTTTTTTTTTAGTTATTGGAAAAAAATAATTATCAGATTTAAGAGTGATTTAAGTTAATTGATTCTTTGCAATAAATGAAAAATTCAATAATTGATTGAGCTCGTTAAAATTGTTCAATTGGTCAGACACAAGTGTTAACAGAATTTACATTCTTCACTGTAATTATATAATTTAAGTATTACACAAACGAATAGCGTACAATATAACAAAGTGCTATTTATATTGTTAGTTTGATTGATTTCCCATTAGTTTTTTGTTTACTGTAATTGTGTGAGTGTTCTCAGTTGCATTGTCTTAGATTTTGTGTGAACTTTAAATGTGTATATATATATTTCTATATATATGTATATGTATTTATATATGCTCCATACATACGCTTGTTAGATATACAAATGTTAATATGAGTGTGTATTTGTTGTAGTAAAAATGTGTGAGTTTAAAAATTTGATGTTTGTTTATCAACATTTAACTAAATTTATTTCAGAATTTCGCGCTTCATTTGACCAAGTTGCCTTGAGGCAAACTCTTTGGCTTGTTTTGTTATGTTAATGTTCTTATTAATATTGAATTTAATTAGCTTAAAATATGTATGTAGCTTAGCTAAGACTAATTAAGACTTATGTGCTAATTAAGTGTAGATTATTATTTAATTTAGTTACTTATGATTTAGGCATAATTAATGCTAAAACCAGTTTTGAATACTATGCAATGCATTTTGCAAATTGTTTTGTTTATTATTTTGTTGCTTAAAATAATCCGAAAATATGCACAAATAGATAAATAATTAAAATTGATTACGATAACATCTTTCACGCACACACACGCACACGTATACTGAAACACACTGAACACATGCAGTCAATAGTTTTTGTTTATAATTTTAAAATGCCCTTTTAAAACATTTTGTTTTGTGTTTTTGTTGTTGTTCTATTTTGTGAAACTTTAGAACTTAAAATCAACAAGGAACTTTTTGGCGCTCAAAAATACAATATAACATACAAAAAAAACTATATATTTTACAACACTGGCGCTGCTGCATTGTACAACACTGCACAACCATTCCAACACCTATGCACTCATCCATACATCTATCAAAAATTACTTATTAAATTCTCTGCACCAACTGGATTATCTTAGTCCAACTTTGGTTTCTTTCGCACATATGTATTAGTCGATTTGCCAGCATAATAATAGACGTTATTCATTAACGTTATCCAACACTACAGTACTTGTTATGCATTACTTTACATACATATTTTGATCAACTGCTCCAAAACTTGCACTTGCTCGATTAATCGTATTTCTTCATCTAATATTTCCAATGTTCGCTTCGCTCCGCCGATTACAATGGGCTCCATGAGCTGGTCATCACTTCGTTATAGTTATCGCTATCGTTATCGTTATCTAAATTGCTAACGGCAATAACACTGTTATTGCTAGTGCTGCCACTGCTGCTGTTAGTGTTGTATAACGCAGATGATATGCTCATGATGGTGCTCATCGTATATTATCCACGATCATCATCGCGAGCGGCGAACAGGGTTCGCAGCGAGCTGATGATAAAATTCCACCAGCCCGCTCCGAACCCAAGTGGACGTTATAAGGAGTTTTCACTGCCCATAGTTAGCAGCTCAATTTTCTTCTTTGCAATTTTCGAATATAATATATCAATCGGCTGCGATTTATCGTACAAGCTTGGCGCTTGCAATATAATGAGCGCTGTGCCGACCACGCAAGCGATTGCGAAGATCCAAAGAAACAATCGATCCAATACCATGGCTACGTATTTCCAATCCTCCTCCACCTGTCATAAAATAAAATACAAGTTAAGATAATTAATAAGCATTTTTTTTATTACTTTCATGATGGGTAATATTAAAAAAAATATAATGAATTAAATAAATCTACTTAAGATAATTTTAGTTTTTTGAACATAAAAGCATATAAAAAATCATTTATAAATTTTGATTCTTTTTTGGACCAATTTTTTAAAACAATAAATTAGTCCTAGAAATCAATTTTTCAGCAGAAAGTCTATTATACATTTGAAGACTGAGATTTTAAATGTTGATAGAAGTTGTTGATTTCGATATTATTTAGAGTCAGAGTTAATGTGTTTATTTTGAATTTCAATCACTTTTTATTAGATGAAATAGCATATGATTTAGACTGCCTTTTGTTGTATGTTTTGTGTATAAAGTGTGTGTGTGTGTGGGACGACAGGTGTGTCATTGCCCATTAAATCCCACATTAATTTAACATTGATTCAAATAGTTGAAATTCTGTCTACTCAGCAATGTAACCACAATCTATTTTCAAGTTGTGCTCTGAAATTCATTAGTAAAATTACTTGAATTTGGTTATCAATTCGAATTCGACGTCAAAAGTGGAAGCTGGAAACTAGCGCTGATGCTGGGCAATGCCAGAATGTGGCCACAAATGATTGCAAACTTGCACTCTGAATCTGGAATTGCGCTTTCCGATTGCACAAACAACTCAATCACTCTGCCTGAATTTAGCTCAACCCACCAAACGTGACGATGGCCCCACTGCCATTGAGCTATCCCCTTTTGCAATTTTTGATTAGAGAAATGCAAGCAGTGTGAATCGTGCTGCTCCTGCATCCTTTGGAGCGTTGGATAATGCGGGTTATGAGGAGCAGGCAGTAAATATATCGCGACCACGTCGAGCATGCTGCTTCTGGCCTGGCTAACTGACTGGCAAATACGAATTGCCAAGAGGTAGAAATTGAATAATCCGTTTTGAAGACATGATGATGTTTGCCATATTCCCCCTTTTTCAATTTACCAACTGATTGAGAAAACAAACAGATTGCACTCAAAATACTCAATTCCAATTCGAATCTTTGTTACTTACAGAAATGGTATTTATTTTAAAATGGTTTGGAGATTTTGAATTTGAATAATTTTTTTAAAATCAAGAGAATACAAAATTGTAGATTGTAAAACATAAATTAAATACATCCGATAATATGATTGGTTTACTTACGCTTTCAAATTTATCTTTGTTTTTCACATGCTGCGCTATGAAGCGGGAGCCCTCGATGGTCTTCTCCATTTCCCTGGCGTAGGGCCTCTCGAACGTGGGGCTGAGATCGGCGGCGGCGGCGGCTGCAGCTGCCGCGGCTGCCGGACAGCAGCCGGGACTGATGTCGCCATTGAGACCCGATGGACTGAACAGATCGTCGTCAGCGCCTGGCAGTGGCAGAGAGGAGGGCAGAGGTGGATCACCAAAGCAATGGGCGGCGATTCCGCCCGCCGCCGCCAAATCGAAGCGATGCGAGGCGGGTAAAACTGAAAGCAAGGCAAAGAAAAGAAATGGATGTGATAAGAGAAGTGAATTCTGTGAATGGTTCAACGAGGATGCAATAATACCATTAGGTAAATCAAATTAGTAGCTATTTTGCAGATATTTCCTTCAATACATTCGCCAGTTTTTATGTGCAAATGCAATTTGTAACTCTTCTACTTATATTGACGTAATGTCCCTCAGGACGGGCTGGACAAAAGGCTACTCAGTGGCAAAAGCAACAGAAACAGAAACAATAAAGAAACTCTGCAAATAGTTTGCTTCATTCTATTTATTTTTGTTTTTATTTGGCTGACGATTTCTCTTTCGTCTCCTTCTTTCGTTCGTTGCCCATGTGGAAAGGCAATTGCGGAAAAAGAAACAGAAAAGTAAGGATAAAATCATTAATTTGGCAGCGAATTGGACGTTCGGAGAGCGGAAAGTAGTCACCAAATGGCTGTAACTTTGGTTTTGTGGGTGACGGCAATTGAATTGCGTTTGCCTCTGAGAGGTTTTCCGTGTCGTATACTTAATTTTTAAGGGACATCGCTAAATGAACTGATAAAACAAGCCAAAGAGCTGCTTGGCTGGCTATCTGTCACCTATTTGATTATAAAAAGTTTAAAGGCATTCAAATTCATTTTCTTTGATTTCCATTTCATTTCCGTTTGCCATTTTCTTTTTCATTTGTTTTAATGAGCTTCACGACAGTGACAAAACGGTACAAAAGTAATTTAGAAGCGCATAACTCTCTTGTTGCAACTTTGCAGATGCTTTTGTGTGTAATTTTCCTTTAATTGCCATAAATTATTTGCACTGTCTGCCTGCGAGCAGTGGGTGGAAAGCCTTTTCAACTAAGGTACGAGTACATATAATTTCCATGTATTTGTGTATATTTAAAAGAAAATAAATAGAACTAAGCTTTGGCCGGTTTGTAAGTTACTCGTAGTGCAAGTCTACACACTTAATGCGCTTGCTGAATCCACTAAAAAACAAGAATAAATTTCAAGGCGATAACAAAGGCGGCACCTCGAAGCTTGCAACTTGCAACTGCAACAGCAATGCAAAAAGTTTGTGAACAACAAAAAGTTTGCCTCAGGCAGCGGCAAATATAGAAACTTTGTCTGTTTCAGTCGTCTAAAGACTTTTGCTGAACACAGAAGCATGACCAAGACGTTTTACAATTGTTCTGGTCACAGGACAATTGAGTAAAGGATTGCATTTGAAGAGGGAGATGGAAAAGTGATTTACTCGTACCTGGTATTCCGTAGTCACCGCTGAAACGCTTCGAGTCGTAGTTGACAAACTTGTCGACGTCCGGCGGCAAATGAAAGACATCCGTGAGCACCTCGGGCGGCTGATCGTCCTCGGGATCCTCCTTCTTGGGCCGCTCGATGCAGAGCAGCTTCGGCAGGATATTTATAAAAACGCGTTGCACCCAAGGCGCCATTCGATGCGTTACGGGCGATCTAACAGCAATAATTATATATTTAGTTATTTATTTCGATAATTCAGACTTACAAATATAATTTAAATTATACTTTTTATTACAAAATTAAGAAGTAAAACATTTTTTCATATTATTTATTTTTTTAATAATTTAAATTAATTATAATGATAAAAAATAATGTCTATAACTAAATTTCGCTTAGTTTTATTAAACCATAACGATTTTTTCCATTTTGATTTTATCAAAAAAATTTTAAATTAAATTTTAAATATTGTTAGTTTTTTAAAATAATAATTGAAAATAATTCTAAGCTGTAACTTACCTAAAGTTGACATTGAGCACTGCAATGGTTACCACCACAGACAGTGTGACCAGCATCATAGTAAAGAGCAGATATTTTCCCAGCAACGGCACTGTCAACGATGTCGGCGGAATAATTTCGGCGAGTAGCAGAAAAAACACAGTCAACGATAGCAAAATGCTGATACAAAGTGAGATCTTCTCTCCCGAATCACTGGGCAGATAGAAGACCAGCACGGATAGGAATGATATTCCCACACAGGGTATGATCAGGTTGACCGTGTAGAAAAGCGTCTTTCGCCGCAGCGTCAGATTGAACACAATGTCCAGATATGGCTCCTCACAGCAGCTGTAGAATTTCTCATTCCGCACTGCGGGCACTCTCATAATATCCCACTCCACTGAGATGTAATAGTCCTGCAAATCGATCCCCATCTCAATGCTGTCCGAGTCGGCGGTTTGTTTCAAATGCCGCAAGTCAACCTGCAGAATATAATTTGTAAAGAAAATAATATAAGTTATAAGTCAAGTTAATCAAATATTTTTTAGGACATTTTTTTGCAAAAGTGTCTATAACTAAAAATAATTGCATTAATACTCCAAAAGGGTTATCCAACATTTTTTTTGGTTTTGAAAATAATAAAAATTCTCAAAGTTTGATCAATTTAGTCTTAATATTTAATAATAAATGATACCTAATATTTATGTGTTATTTGATTGCATGGCTTATAAATAAAAATAAGTATGTTTTGCAAATGTTTTTCTCTATTTCAATCCCCTTTCGTCTTTGTTTTCAGATTTTGATTTAGGGATCAGAATCTTGACAATGCAACACCTGTGCGATTGTATTGCCATTAATGGTGATTTGTTGCCTCATTTTCCACCAATCGTTGCCAGCAACAACAGCAACAACAAGAACACGTAGCAAACTTTGAGGGAAGTTCAAGTGTCGCTTCGGTCTTGTCAAACAGCCGGCGCAATGAATTTTCAGCGGAAAATCAAAGCTGATGCTGATTTTCCCCCAGATGTTGAGTGTCGTTGTTTCTGCTGCTGCTGCTGCTGTTACTGATGATGGTAAAACGTACTCGCGTTCGTGTATTTTTGACAAATTTTTGACAATCGTCAATTGCGCAACGAATTGCGATTGCCTCGATGGGAGATGGCAGTGGAAATGCGAATAAAAATTGAGATGGCAGCTGCTGTGATAAGTTTCACTCACGTGCTGTTGCCTTAAACGTAAATGACATTTACGTTTTACCATTCATTTCATTACGTTTCAGTTTAAATTCTTGTTCTTCCGCTTGTTATTGGTGTCGATTCATTTATTTCACAGCTTCTTTCAATTCTTCTTTTGGTTTCCCTGTGAGAAATGTTATTCATGATCTGCTATTACTTATGGTCCTGATCTGATTAATGAACAGACACGCTTCATTTATTTGTTTTATACACCTAGCGAATATTTGACAGTCTTATTTTTTTTGATTATATATCAATTCTTTGGATTGTAGGAAATCAATTTGCTTTACTCAAAAAACACAATATTACATTACATTTCCATTTATTAACAGGAACCAGCTGGGTTGCTCATTCCATGGCAACTGTAATATCATTAATACCTCGTAATAAATTTACGCTGATGTTGTAAATTGGCACGGGCAGAATTCAGAATAACCGACGAAATCAACCGGCAACAATTGTTATGTATGACCCGAAGGAAGGAAGGATGAATGGATTCTTCTTCCTCATTTCGAGTGTATCTCGCTCTCACTCCCTCTCTCTGTCTCTATGTATGTTTGTGTGTATGTAATTGTGTTTCAAGTTAAAGTCAATGAAGCATGTTGAAGCTTCCGATGCGTGAATTTGCCTTATTTGGCAAAAGGAGAAAAACAAAAATAATATATATTCCATAAGTAAATGGTAAAAATGTGCTGTAATTTTTCCTTGCTTGTCGCTTGTCCCTTTCGTAATGAAATCAGCGCCACCTAGCGGCCGTTATGCGGCGCAACAGTTTTACAGCTCTTGAGATATTTATAGTCCCGCTAAGAGTACTATAACTTGGACAATAAATTAGTGTCTTAAAGTAGATTCCAATAAATGTTCCCATTAACTTGAAACTGAATTTTATTTGTGTAAACTTTTTTGTTTGGTCAGAAAATTAAAAATAAAACTAATTCGTAAATGATCTTTTTTAGAAGTTATTTAATCTTCCCCATTCCCGGATTTATCTCTGTTCTAAATGTAAGATGTAAGATATCGTGCCTAAATTTTTAAAACAATTTCCAGTTTAAAGATGGAACTAGTTCCAGTCTATAAGGACAAATGATGAAATATTCGAAATAGGCGTAAAAAATTCGAGAGAGTCGTTTCAGATACAAATTGTTGGTATTGATTGCAATATTATATTAAGACGGAGTTATCTTCAGGTCTTTCAGGAATAAGTGTGTTACAGATTCGGTGCACGAACTGTCGAGTTTCTAGCTTGTTGTTCTATGTCAGTCTGCAGTTTGTTGTACTCGTAGCTGCTGCCTCGTTTGACAAACGAGTCCCAAAAAGTTTTCAAAGGCGTGGCTGGTTCATTAAACGCAGCTGCTGGCTGTTATCTTCTCTACGCACACTCACACATCTGCTACAACTGCATGTGTGTGTGTGTGTAGGGATAGAAGGTTGTGTGATTTATCACTTGCCAACGAACGAAACGTGTCAAGTGTACACAAACAAAATGAACATTAACAACAGTATTGAAATAAATACACACGTATACAACAGCTATACATGTACATATATACATATATATGAAGACAGTCTCAAGTCCACGCCCCTTTATAGCCGCATCTCCCCACTGAATGGGAATAATAAATAAAAAACGATGCAAACAATCAATTGTCGGAGCGTGTTTTTTTGTTTTGTTTTTTGTCCAATTTCAAGGTCATCGCTTCAATTGTGAATAAGACACAAAGACACAGCCAGAGTCAATTCGTTTTCTCTCTTTTGGTGAAACATGTTTAAAAAGTCGTTTCTTCACACACACACGCCTATCAACTGCCTTGAATTTACCGACTTGATGCTTTTATAATCGACCTAAACGTTTGATTAGCAGTCAGTCAATCAGAGCCACAACCAAAGCTGCAGCGTTTCGTCTTGATGGATGGCTTACATCTGAGCTCTGCCAGTTTGCTTTGATTGACAGCCAGTTTCAGGATCAGTGACCATATGCATTATATACTGTATGAATGTATCTTATGTACTTATTGAGTACTCTCCCACACTTACCATATAACCATCGTATGTCCATGAGCCGAACTTCATGAAACATGTCTGCTCATCGAATGGAAAATATTCGACATCAATTTCACAAAACGATTTATAGATGGCGGGTGGCTTCCAGACCACTTTTCCCGTGTGGTGCAGAATTGCTTTAGTCATTATTGTCACTTCATAGTTGCCATCGGCGCTGAAATATAATTTAAAAGATTCACAATAAGTTTAATTTATATAACTAGACAGTTTTATGCTAATAATCTTTATTGTACAATTGAAAAATCGGAAAAGTTTCTGAAATTTTCCTATGAAAAATCGGGTTTTTACAGATTATCTTTCTCTTGATTTTCTTTTTGCCCTATAATTTCATATATTTGCTGTTAGATAATATTTCAAATTTAGCAATAAATGAATAAAGTTCTTAAATTGTGTTGATTTTCTAGTCTAGAGTTCATTGAGTATTAATCTAAAGATCTAAAGGAAACATTAACTGATCCAAAATACAAGCAAGTCACAAATGGATTCGATTTCCGCCCTCATTTCACACCTATGTCACTATTTAACAGCTTCATCTCTCACCTGTCTCATAAAGGTATCTTCTTGTATACTCGTTGCGGTTTTTAGCTAGAAACGTTGCCTATCTCTAGGATTCAGATGAAAAGCTGACAACTGGTTCTGTTTACAGTAACCAGAGCTACCAGAAATTTAGATTTCCATCTTAATTAGCTCGTGGAACAGCTTGTTCTGAGAACTGTATCATAAAGTTCTCCATGTTCGTTGTGGTTCACAGTTTGTTGTCTCTCTTCAGACTTGAGCTTGTGGTTTTTCAGGTTTGGGATTGTCTAATCGCTAAAACAGTTTACTGCATCGGAATTGATTGGACTGTGTTTAATAATGAATTATGACTTCAATTTTCTCCCTTTTCTCACAAACGAATTTTTAAAGCAATTTCCACACATTTTTATGAATTAAAATAAAGGGATAAGAAGCTTTAAAGCCACACAGCTTATCCACTGTGAAATGACACACACACATAGAGATTCACTATTTAGACAGTCAGTGGAACCACATTACCATTTCCGGCGGCCATATTAACTTAACACCATAAATCTCAGCGCTGGCATTACATTGCGGTAGACAGAGGCTCGGTTCGTTTTTGTTTGGCTGCCTTCAACATCTTCCCCCCGACATCCCCGACATCCTCTACATCCTCGACATCCGACTTCTCCCATTTCGGGAGCTCTCTCATGCCATATACATACATACGAGTATTTCTATTCCCAAAGTGCTATGGCTTTGCCTTTGTTTTCTTTAATTAAATGAATGTTGTTGACAACTTTATTATCAGCTGAACTTTTGTGAACCCAAATGGCACCCTGACGAAAGGGGGAGTGGGGGGAGGGGCGTAGGGCGTAGGGCGTCGGGTCTTGGCCTGCCACAGCCACTTTAATTCTATTATTGTGTATTACTGAGACAGCTTCCAGTCAGAGTCCCAGTCGCAGTCCCAGTCGCTTGAATAACATATATATACATATACTATATATATATTCGCATTATACAAAGATAGAAATATACTCGTATCTATGATTCTTTTTCAACTGCTTTAGTTTTCAGATTCAAGCTGACGACAATTGCGTGGAAATCAAAAGAAATGAAATAAAATTTCATTATCTTTCATTAGATTTATAAAAATAGAAATGGCGCACTGAAAAAGCGGTGCTGCCACAGTCAGTGCGAGAAAGTTTATGCCCGCCTGCAAATTGAGTGCGTCCTTGCTTCGCCTCTCCTCTTCTCTTCACTCTCCTTCTCTGCTCGACTCAACTCGGCTTGGATTCGGTTCGGCTTTAGATTTAAGTTGGAAGCGAGGCGAGATACAAAGATGGAACTCCGTGTGGCGCACAGATTAACGCGCTGATAGTCGCAGCTGGCGCCGGCGGCGGCATCGGGCGAACCACCATGAGGCTGACACTCATACGCTCCGTTGTCCACTGGGAGTATATATATAAATGTGTGTGTGTGTGTGTACCGTGAAGATAATGGCTGCAATTGCGGTGACCCCCAGGCGTGGTTTTGGTTTTTCGGTTTGGTTATAAACTTTTCTTCTCTCTTGTCTCTATATTTTTTGTAGTCGTCTCTCTCTCTCTCTCTTTTTGTGGGCTGTGCTTTTTGCAGCGCCGCCGTCGGCCATTTTAAATGGTTTTTAGCCATTAATGGCTTGCCATCATTGTTGCCGCTGCCGCTGCTGTTCTTGTTGTTGCTGTAATAACGTTTTAAAATGCTTTGTCTTTGGATTCGGATTTGGATTCGGATTTAGTGAACGAGTGTGTCTGTCTATGGCTATGACTATGACTATGGCTTTAGCAATGGCTTTGGCTTTGGCCAACTCGTCCTTTGCCTAAGGACATGCCTGCTAATGGACAAAGTAGGCGTGGCCCTTCTGATGGGCAATGGTGGGGCACGTTCATTGGCCATGGGCGTGCACGGCGCTAAAACAACATTAGCAGCAATTTTTCGCATTTTAAAATGAATTTGTAATTAGAGGCTAAAATGTATTTTTAATTAGTTCAGTCATTTTAGTTGATACAGCAAAAATAGAAACCCATTTCCCTTCGTTGCAGCTGCGCAATTTTTCTACTTAGTTATACATATGAAATTACACATACTATTGCACACACACAAGCTTTAGCGAATTATGTCATTCCATTCAAGGTATTATTGCGAACACAGATATGAATTAAAAGCTGGCAGACTAAGGGCTAAGAGGATTGAATAAGGTGACTAGCTCGTATACTAAAGTAATCTGATAGAATCAAAACTTCTTTAACTTATAATCAAGTGAATTTAAGCTAGCGATTTGCAACTCTTATCCAAAACATATTCTTTGAATTCATAGTAATTATTGTATGTTATAAGCAAAGTGCACATACGTGTCTTCAACGACATTTTTGAGCTTTTAGCTCTGCCTACTCCATGAAAATGCTTATAATAGAAACAATTAAGCTTGGCATGAGGAGAGACACGGAAGATGGTAATCAATTCTATGGCGCAACCTTAAACAAGCAAAGACTAACAAAATGGGGAAATATGAATGATCCATTTGATCGTGATCGACTGACAGGTACCCTGTTGACAGTTAAAATATGCTAAGTTCACTATTCTAAACTAACAAAATATTCTTTTTATATAATAGTTACATTTCTTTGCTTTTTAAGATTTTCGAAACACTTTTGCTTGCATTTCTTTCATATATCGTCAATATCAGTGTAGTGCAGAAACAGAACTGAGACAAATTCGTCACAGTCGACAAAATTGACGCTGCTTGAGTGCGATTTTAATTTCTTAGATCAACATGAAAATTAATTGCCGGAATTAAGCGGCTTTCACAAATATAAACACAGTTGCTTTGAGAGCAGACAGAAGCCGAGCTGGGGCCTCAAATTGTGCTGCCTTTGGCTAATGGCAGTGCACACTCGTATTTATTGTTGTTGCTGCTAAACACAAACTTGCTACTCACACAGCACTGTGAAGTTGTGTTGAATTGGTGGCTTGCTTCGGTTTCAATGCGTATTTAATGAGAACCATGTCAAAAATACAAGGCTAATTATGTTTGGTCAGCATCAGAGGCAGATCTTTCTGTCTGTCTCTCCCACCCTCTCTTTGTCTCTCTGCATAAATATTTCTCTCTCTGCTCTCTTAGGAGCCACGAGTAAATTGCTGACAATTTGCAAATGTACAAAATTGCAAACTGTTATACGAAATTGACAAACGCGGCAAACGCAAAGCGCTTTCGATATGCAGTTGAGCCGCAAACAATTAGAGCAACAATAAAAACAAAAACAGTATCAACAACAACATTCGCCTGCCACGTCCAATAAATTACAGCTTTTGACGCTTGTTGCAAAAGGCCCAACATCTATGTACATTAGAGTGGGTCAATTTGTATGGACCAAAAAAAATGCACCAAGCGGTTGTCAAAATCGTAATCTACGACGAATTCTAAGAAGATTTGCCCAAGAAACCATAGGTCTAAAATCATTTTCGAGCTTCCGATTTTTAGCGAGAAACTTTTTGTATCTTTTTGTCACTTTAAATACGCATAGATACCTAAGCGAGTGCATAAAAAATAATTTGTTTCACTTAACATTTTTTCAAGAAAATTATAAAGTTTTAAAAATGTAACTATAAAATAAAAAAATTAAATTTTATTTTTAAAATTATTTTTTAAATTAAAAAAAAAATTTTAAATATAAAATTACAAAAATTGGCATTAATTTGCATTTGACCGTTAATTTACGCCCTTTCTAATGCCACGCCCACTCCAATTTTTTTTCCAAAAATTCTTTGAAGTATTGAATATATATAGTTCAAGTTTCAACTCGATATCTCACCTGGTTAAAAAATAACAGATTTTTGAAACCAACATTGGCAAAACAAACCGAAAATGGGTACAAAATACCTACAAAATACATATAAAATGGTACCAAATTTGTATGTATTTTGTACCCATTTTCGGTTTGTTTTGCCAATGTTGGTTTCAAAAATCTGTTATTTTTTAACCAGGTGAGATATCGAGTTGAAACTTGAACTATATATATTCAATACTTCAAAGAATTTTTGGAAAAAAAATTGGAGTGGGCGTGGCACTAGAAAGGGCGTAAATTAACGGTCAAATGCAAATTAATGCCAATTTTTGTAATTTTATATTTAAAATTTTTTTATTTAAATTTAAAAAATAATTTTAAAAATAAAATTTAATTTTTTTATTTTATAGTTACATTTTTAAAACTTTATAATTTTCTTGAAAAAATGTTAAGTGAAACAAATTATTTTTTATGCACTCGCTTAGGTATCTATGCGTATTTAAAGTGACAAAAAGACACAAAAAGTTTCTCGCTAAAAATCGGAAGCTCGAAAATGATTTTAGACCTATGGTTTCTTGGGCAAATCTTCTTAGAATTCACCGTAGATTACGATTTTGATACCCGCATTGGGTCGAAAAAAATTGACCCACCCTAATGTACATACCAGTGAAAAACATGGCTATGGCATTATTTTCTATTTTATGGGCCAACATGACGGCCTGGCAGGTATTTCTGCGTTTGGCCATGTTGTTGTTTTGTTGCGCATTTACAATGGGGCCCTTCCAACTATTTGTTAGTTATTTCACGTTTAGCAGGCAATTAAACATTTTTCATTGCATACAAATGGGCGCAATTTCGGCTACAAGCATTTTCTCTCTCCCTATCTTCTGCTTTGTTGTGTGTGAGTGTGTTATTTTTTGTATGTGCCGCTCTTGTGCGTTTGTCTTGGCCAGCACCACAACAAAAAAATGCGGCATAAAATATTGCCAGTTTCGGACGCAATTCGCAAAACAAACACATTTCTGTGCTGCGTACGGAATATTGGACATGTGGAAATGTATTTGCATTTAAGATATCAACGACAGCACAGACTTTATATTTACTGCAATTCGTCATACATTTGCAGCAGTATTTTATGCATAAATGTTATTCTGGAAAATACAGAATATTTTCACAAAATAAATACATTTTCTCAATATTGTTTAAGTCAAACCATTTAAATTATCATCCCCTCGAGCCCGAAAAAATAAATAATTACATATTCTTTAGCAATTCTTAAATTTTAAGCCCAGAACTCTTATTTAACCTAGACTCTTCTCAATAAATTTGTAAGCTTACTTTGAATAAATTTATTAAAAATTTCCCAAAATCCATTGATGCATAACAAAAAACTCAACTAAATTTCTATCATAAAATATCTGGCAAATAAACATGTTTTTTTTAGCACTTTTTTATTGCATTTTATGAACAAATCTCGATTGTTGTTTAAGATATTTTTTTCGTTGCTTTAATGGAAAATTGTATAAAAGTCAAAGAGAAATCTGTGAATCCTTCTGTGGACACAAAGTTAAATGGTCTTCACAGAGGCAATTTATTTTGACCAAACACAATTAACTACAAGTGTTCGAGGCGAACAAAAGGCACTTCAAGTTCAATTTAATGCGACGGGAGAGGCATTGAATCTATACAGGACTAAAGACGGAGTTGAGGAGATGAAAAGGCAACTATCCCAAGCATTGCTTCATTATAGCCTCGACAAATTATTTGCAGTTTAAAAACCGTCCACGATGTGACAGCAAACGACAATGGCGGCCATATAACACGCATTGCGTTCACATTTCTCAGTCTGTATATTTTTTGTATCTATGTGTGTGTGTGTGTGTGTGTCTGTGTGTGTGCATTGTATGTGTGTCAATGTAAGTACCATGGAGTTGCCATAGTTACGCACAACAACGACAAAAGCATTGTCGTTGTTGGCAAATGAAATTTAAGCTTTTTCCAAGCAATAAATTACGAGTTTTTATGACTCTGCCAAATCACATACACACACACACATATACACCCAAAAATAGTTGGTAAACCAAGGCAACAAATGCGCCCAGCAGCCAGCCAAACTCTGCGAAAAAAATATAAGGAAGGAGGAGGAAGAAAAAGGAAAACCCAATACGGCACATAAAGCGCGTAAGCCGATCTGCCAAAGGAGCGATGTCCTTATTGGTGTTGTAGGCACTAAAGTCAAGTGTTGGCCAAAAGCAAAGCAAGTGGCACAGTGGAAACAATGGGAAAGTTCATGAATAAAATTTATCATATTAATCAATTGTAAGAAATGCACCAACAAACTTCCATTAGTTTATTTGATGCGGTATATTGGTTAAAATATTCTTTTTATAATATTCTAATTTAATTTTAAACAAAGTGGAGGATAATTTTTATCAACTTAAAATCAATCTAAGATTTATGTGTGCTTCGTTTTCTATAAGATTAACACAAGAATATGCCTTCATTTCTAAATAGTTTATAATTGAGCTTAGCTCAAAGAATTCTAAAAACTCTTCAAACTGGCTTAATGTATATCAAAGAGCTCTTTGAAATCGTATTACTTGTACAATTTGCACTCTCATACTTTCGGTACTTATACCACTATGCCATTTTCTTTGGCTGGCTTCACTCCAAGAGTGAAATACGACACAAGGCAAATTATAATAATTACAGCGAGCATAGCAAAACAAAACGTCCAATTTGAGATGGCAGACGAGTTGGCAGCCATTTTATGCTGAGGTTCAGCATAAAGGCCTCCTGCCTCCTGGGTATCCTTGTAGTGCTGAACCCTTGGCCAGTTCCCCTGCTCCCATGCTACATTGAAATAAAAATACGTTAATCATCGGCTGATAAATTGCCAGCGTAACTGTGCGCTTTGATTTATACGCCCGTCGCGCCCATTGGGCAATTATGTAAATGGGTCCAGGCGCCAAAGCCCCCTTGACTGATACTCCTATTCTGACCATAATCATCTTGGTTAAAGGGGGTTCGGAGACTTACTTGTTATATAGTACAATATCCGGCAGCCATATGTGCTCAGAGGGCACATGTAGTGTGTCAACACCACCGTAGTCATCGGGATTCCATTTCAATTTGTAGTCGTTCCATTCCTGAAATAATACATACAATTTATATATAACATTTTGTGTAAAAACATTTTATTGTAATCAATATTTTTATGCTAACTGCAACAATTTATGGGAAAATGAAATTGTCAGTTGAATTAGTCACCCCTTCGTTAGATAATTTGCATATAGATTTGAATTGAATTTGTGGTGTTTACAATATTTACATACACGCACACACACACGTGAATACATAAATATATATTTATTTAATATGTATTTATTGCGAATGCTTATGTCCTTTGTAGCTATTGCAGTTAATGTTCCAATTGCGTTCCATTAATTATGCATTAATTTATTGGTCGCTAAGCTGTTGGCGTTAAATTAAATTTTCATAATAGAATTGCGATGCTGCATGCGACGCAATTTGTTTGTTTACTCTGCTCCTTGCTATCCTTTTTCCTGTCCATCGGAATGAGAATCGGTCGAAAGGTTGAGCGAAAAGAGAATTAATTAGTCTAGTTACCAGGCATCCCTTTCAATGCAAGCCTTTAAGTTGATAAAATAAACCATTTTTTAATTTATTTTGTCTAATTTTATTATTTAATTATTGTAAATTATCATTTATTAGTAGATTGTCTCAGCCCTGTTGTGAATATCAAATATCATCAAGTAACAAATAAATGGGTAGTAATTTGTCTCCATGTACAAAAGTTTGAATATTTTTCTTTTCAGATAAAATTAATTTATATTTAAAGGTCTTTTGTCCTGAAGTTTGATTTCAATAAAATTTAACATAATTAAGTTTTCATATAATTTAATTTTAACAAAATTACAATATATTTTTCTGTAAAAATAAAAAAAAATCTAATTCAAATTAAATTTTTCAATTACTTAATATTTATATATTTTAAATAAATTATTTTAAATAATTAGGGTGACTTGTAGTCGGGGGACCCTATCACTTGTAACTATGTGGATTGCCGTACTATTTATGTAAAATGTGTTGCGAATGCCATTTGGGTGCTGTTTTCTGCTTCGCAATGCAATTCACAATGGAATTATGACAGCCCTCGGAAAATGCGGTATATAAATGTTGGTCATGCATAAAATGCTCAATAAAAACAACAAATTACCGAGAGGTCGGACATTTATGCGGAAATATGGTTTTTCAGCATTTAATTTAAAGTTCTATGTTTTTATTTGAGATAGATTTGTGCAAATTTATAAGGTTCCATTCACATAATCAACTTGGTCATTCTAGTAATAATTATTGCTTATTCATACAATTTTAATTCGATAAGCATGTTAAAATGATTAGTTCGAGTATATGCGATTATAATCGGAATATTTCAGAGCAAATAACTTATCGTAGATTTTATTTTCACAAATATTTGGCTGTCTATTAAAAATATTGAAAATTTAAATGTGGTTGTCAATTGCACATTCTGACATTTAGATAAGCACGATGACAGCTACACTCACACTCACACTCATACACTCAGTTACAGTCAAGCGTTTATGAATATGCGGGTGCACGCATTTGTGGTTTTATGGACATAATGTTGCATATTTATGAACGTGGTACGCAACTGAAATCAAACAAACAAACTGCAGTAGTGTCAACAACAGAAACAAATAACACATACATAGCAAAATTAAACATTCCTGTTTCGAAACTCAGTTCAGAAACGCTTTCGATTGGAGTTGACTATAATTAAACTCCTTAATTTTAAATATAAAACTTAATTATAAAATTTATGAGGGTTTTGAACTTATTAATGAGTTTAATGAGAGAGATTCACAACATGTCTAAACCAAATAATATTGCTCTGACTTCTTAACCTATGCATTAGCGGTTTTGACGAGATATTGTTTGTGGGAACATTTGCGATAAACTTTTTGTAATGAGAACAAATTATATTTGTCCAAATGTCTATGAGGATTTTTGTAATGCAAATACAAATAGAAAGCCAGATGCGCTGCATAATTTATTTGTAATTTCGGCGATTGGCTTTTGTTTTGTCAATTGGGCAACCTGAAACTTAGCATAAGCTTTGAGGGGCGGTGAAGGGGCAATTGCGGCTATTGACTGCAATTTGTGCAAAGGATTTGTGTGCATATTTTATGCAAAACTTTAAAGCTGCTCCATTCAAGTGCCTAAAAGCTGCTCGCCAACAAAGTCCCAACTCAGACAATAGATATTCCGAATATATACATATATATTTGTATATATAAATGTGTGCTGTTGGTTATTCTCTTTGTTGTTTTTGTTTCTGGGGCACCAACTGGCCAAGGCATTAGTGCAAAGCGAATGCACATACATATAGGATACGAATAGCTGCAGTGAATGTCGCGTGGAGTGGCCAATAGAGTGGCCAGTGCCACTTGGCCAAATGCAAGCCAATGCTTTCAGTCCGAGAGTGCCAAGTGCTGGTCACAAATTGGCATTATGCGAAGGCGATGGCGTTGGCGATGGCGATGGTGGGAATGAAGATTGGCTAGAAAAATTATTTTGCATTTGCCCGCTGACTGCAGCGATGTGTGCAAATGGCAAATTCATGTTTCCCGGAAACGCTAAGAAGATTGCCAGCCAAATCGCAAAAATTCCAGCTGCACAAAAAAGCTTAGAGAATAGTCAGAAAAGAGTGAAAATAGTTAAACTCACCTGCTCCACCCACACGTTGGTTGTCATAATTTGATTCTTTAAATTCTGCAATGAAAAGTAAATAGAAAAAAAATATGGTTAGTTTCGTATCCAAACAAAAATTCAATCAGTTTAATGCGCACTGTCAGCTTTAAAGTTTGAGAATGTTGATGCTCGACTGTCAGATGCTCAGGAGTGATTTTAGCCAGAAAAAAATTCAGATGGTTAAATCTACATTTTACTCTTGAAGTAAACGATTTTAGTTTGCAGTGAAGTTTTCAATTGAGCATCTGGCTGCTTTTGTAATTTTCAACTTAAGAGCTAAAAAAAATAAAAAATAGTTTAAGGCCTCTTTTGAAAGAGAATGTATCCTTAACGATTTGTTGCTGTTGCTTAGATATCTATTTAGATTTCCATTTTCTTTTACGAAATTTTCATATTGAACTCATTTTGTCGAATAATAAAGACTGTCTAATAGAACGGATCAAATTTAATTTCAGTTTTGGGTTCAACTTTGCGCAAAGTGCAGAAAGACTTGTGCAATTGCCTGACCAGTGGGATTATTGAAGGATGAAAAAGGGGATGAATCGAAAGAGGGGAGATTGGAGTCTCTACATTTGTGACAACTTGAGCATTGAGTGGGGACCATCAAATTGAAAATAGTTGCGACGAGCGAATGTTTTTTTAGTGAACTGAAGAACTGAGATGCTTCTGGTGTCGGTTAACAAATGCATTTCAAATTTGCCAAGCTAAATGGATGGGGACACAGGACTGAAGGGTGAAGAGTGTGGAGTATGGAGGGATGAAGGAAGGGTGTGTGGTTTGTCGGTTGTCAAGTGGTTGCCCATGGCATGTTCTGGGTTAAATGGTGCTGCAGCTGGCTAGTTTCAAGTATTGGCTACACAAATAAGAGCAGAGAAACAGAGAGAGAAAGATGGAGAGGAAAAGAGAGAGAGTCAGAGTTTTCTTAAAGCATCATTGAGTTTTAATCAATTTATTCAGCAGGAAAAGGAGACAGAGACAAAAGGACAGGACGAGAATGAGATTAGAGATGAAATGACGAGTAGTTGGTGCAATTAAAGTTAAGAGCAGCTAAACAAGCATTAAGTTTGAGTTTAAGCAGCGTCGTGGTAAGCCGCGAAGTGGATTAAAACTTAGCTCAACTACATATAAAACCAGTCAGTGCCATATGGAGCATTAGATGAAGTGGAATGACAAGATAATCAAGCACAATGAAGTTCCATCCAACAACAACCTCAAGTCACGTAATTAGTGAATGCAAATCTAAGTTCCTAATTTCGAAGCAGCATTGACCTTTAATAAATAAATAAATAAATAAAGAAATTGGTGGTAAATAAATTAAAAAAATTAATTAATAAATTTATAAATAAAACAAATAAATTCTTAAATAAATAAATAAATAACTAAAAGGCTAAAGAGCTAAATAAATCAATAATAAATAAATTAAAAAGATAAATAAATAAAAAAATACATAAATAAATACAAAAATAAATAGATAAATTAAAAACCAAATAAATAAAAAAAAAAAAATTAAGTGATAAATTTATTAAAATGTAAATTACAAAAATCAATATACAAATTAAAAAGAAGTAGATAAATCAAAAAATAAAATAAATAAATAAATATTATATTAATTATGGCATTGCTTTAAAGTCAAAATCTGTATTTGTATTAAATTGTTTTTTTCCTAGAATATTTTAAGTTCGGGCAGAGCTGAAGATAAATAATGGAGGATGTAGGAATTTCTTTGTGAGAAGGGACTGCAAATAATTCAAGCATATCATAAACATGTAAAGCAAGTGCTCTAATTTGTGTCTTAACAGATGCACGCACGACAGCACTCAGACTCAGACTCAGTTTCCCATTCAGACCCATTCCCCTTCTCATCCTGCGATTCTCCGAGCAATCCAGCTCATGTCGAGCTGCTTGCCAGTTGCTTTCTTTATGGCTGTTGCCGCTTCCCTTTCATATTTATTTAGGTGGCAGACGGCAAGCCAACTCATTAAGCGTAAATATGTTGGCGGCGGGCAATGGAAAAAAATTAGAAAACGATAAAATTGCGGAATAAATCACTTAAGCGTTGAAAAATGTAATTAACGACAAAATGATAATGATGCGACGTAACGCGTTTTCCGCCGAGACACGACAGAGAATTTCCAGCGGGAGGAGAGGGTGAGAAATGGTGAGATACGCAGTGTTAATAGATTTTGCCAGCGGTTGGCACGCACTGTATGTGAGTGTATCTGAGTGTGCGTGTGTGAGTTGTGGATGGCTTTGCTGTCAGGACGACCTACTAATCACCCGCTCAGAGCTCGCCTTCAGTCTTGAATCTACAGTCCCCAGTTGCCAGTTGCCAGTTGGCAGTTGCCAGCCAACGGTTAAGCGTCTAAGAGGTCATTAGGCGCGGGCGACGCGGAAAACCGGCAATAAAACGACAAAGCCCAAGACCCGAGCACACAAAGACGGCATCATAAGGAAGAGATAAAATAGCATAAGCAGTAGGAGAGGAGAGACAGAAGAGGAGGAGGATGGCGAGAGCGTTGCGCGTATCCTTTATGCTTTATGTGCGGCATCCGTTGCAGCCACAACAGAAGCAGCAGCAGCAGCCACAGCATTTGCCTGCTTGCCAATCTCTTAGACAGTTCTCCTCCTCGCCCACCACTTGCTTACTGGCCATGTCTGCCTTGTCGGGTTCACACCTAAAGCCCGCCTAACTGCGTTTCTTGCCATGTAATTGGTGTAGTTGTTATTGCTGTGTTGCGGCTGCTTGCTTATTCGCACTTAGACTCCTGCCAACGGCCAAGGGGAACTGGAACTGGAAATGGAAGAGGATTGGTAAGGAGAAGGGGATGCTCTGCCGGTTGCATTACCTCGAACAGGATGCAGGATATATAGTGTTTAAATTGCTTAAGCCAAAGCTTTAAGCATTACAAACTGCAACTAGTACATTTGCATTTTGCGCCTGCAGCCTCTGGGAGCTAGTCTCTCTCTCAGGCTTGTTTACAATTTAAATCGAATTTCCTGTTTGCCGTAAAATAGAATTCTAAAAATGTTGCATCTACTCTGCTGTGGATACGAGTAAATACGAGTAAGCATTCCTTGAGGTGCCACAGTAATTGAGATTCTAATATTGTTATACTGATAATGAATTAGTAAATACACTATATACTTCAAGTCTTTAGATTTCCGATTGCTGGAATCCCTGGGTAAATTTCGCTTATTTCGTTATTTTGTATGCTCTCTGTTTCTTAAACTTTTCCACTACTTAAATATGACTCCCTCTCTTCACTTCATTATTGCAATGACTAGACTATACTTACATGCTCAATTGCAATAATTAAAGCTTTAGTGTCTCCGATATTCAATTTATCAATTTTGCTCCCTGTTTGAAATTTATGACCATATTGGCAAATTGCTATCTATAGTTTTCATCGAGACTTGGGCGCTCTGTAGAGTAACCAGGTAACCGGTAATTAAGGCGCACAAAAGCCCTTCCTTCCACAGATACTACTTATTGGCTCCTCATTTACAACTCATGTAGTAATTCTGGCCGTAATTCACATGAGTGAGCGGTTGCTACGCAACTGCAACTGCAAATGCAGCTAAAGCTTCTTACACATGTTGTCAAGGCTGAGTAATAAAAGCTAAGCGAATGGAAAATATAAAGTTTGAAAAAGAAGGCTAGGACAGAAAAATATACACAAACATCTGGATGTGACCTATGCCTGATTGTGGCCGCTCTTTGATTGCAATTTTCAATCCGAATCGATTACTACAAAAAAATGGCAGTGATTCCAGTCCATAGAATTTAAAAAGAATTGAATGCCAATAAGCAGAGCAGGCAACACGTGCAATTCGACAACAACAACAACAACAACAACAAAATGAAGTAAAAGGCAAAGGGCAACGCACAAAAAACAACAACAACAACAACAACAAAAGGTGACCAGTGTGGACTAGTGCAATAAAAGAAATTCTGCGAATATTTCAAGCCAGTTACGAGTCAGGCACACAGGGCGTATGTGCAATATTACTGTGTGTGAATGTAACACACAGAAAGCAATTTCGTTATAAGCACCTTATGCCAGTTGCACAGTGCTTGGTTATCGCACAGTGGGCCAACAACTTCCCAGGAAATCCTAATGAAAACTTCCAAGAATCAATAATCATTTGTAAATTAAAAATTGGCAAGAAACAGACTTTCCTTTGAAATAGAAAATTGAACACAATTGCCAACATTGAGCTAAAGTAAAAGCTCTTCAAGTTTGCTGCAATAATTTATGGTAAATTCAAAATGTTGATTGAGCTGACAGACTTTAAAGTATTGCAATTCTTGAGATCTTTGCTAAGGGGGTTCAATGTGTAAAGCTCGGTGACTTTGAATGGAAAACTTTGTCGGAATATTCTTGAAAATGTGCTTAAATGGAGAGAGGATATTGAGTTTTGTGCAATGTAGCCCAATGTGCATTGGTATAACTGTTGGCTCCTGTTCCTGACTCTCCGACTGGCTGCCTGGCATGCCTTTTAGTGGTCTTGGTGCTTAGCGCGTGATTTATAACAGCAAAAAAGGATCCAAAGTCAGCAGGAAGCATGAGGCACAAAATCAGTAGGGTGTTGTTTAGTCGGGTGTGTGTGTGTGGCCAAGAGCACGTAACTGTTAGCCGGTTTCCCCATTTCCGGTTGTCATGTGCATCCAAACCAACCAGAAGATTGCGGACTATTTGCTTGTGCTCCTGCTGTGTGCTTGACTCCTGCTCTGCTCTTTGGCAATTGAAGTTTTCATCTCGCAACACAATTTGGCCCAGGCAGCGGCAGGAGCAGTAGCAGCAGTTGGCCTCTCTCTGATATATTGCCCAATTGTTGTTGCCTTGATTGAGCCACAAACTGCAACTGGAATTGCAACTCGTATTGAAAAAGTTAATCAACAAAACAATAATCAGTCGATGTAATCGTAATCGTAATCGTAAAGCCGATTGATTTATTATGCAAACACAGTTGACTCTCAAGAGTGGGAAAATGGAGAATGGAGAATGGAAAACAGGGAGAAAACTGTCGTTGGCTTAGTTCGACCGGTTTTTAAGCGCTTGGTAAACAGTTATTAATTACACGGCTGACGCTTTGCTCTGGCTTATACAAATTCCATTATACTTACCGGTGCTGTTGGCTTTGCAAATTAATCTGCTATGATTGTCATTTGATAAGTTGTGTTGTCAAAGAAATGACAGCACAAATTGATACCATTAATAACGACAAGGAATTGTGTTTTTTTTTGCTCAACAATATTTATAATAATTACGTTTTAAATAGGGAGATTGACGTGTACTTACCACATCGATTAACTGTGACAGCTTCAGACCCATTTTGACCGTCAGGCGATCCGAGTTGTTGCCAACGGGTCGTATGAGTCGATTGTAGTTGCTCAGCAGATCGTCGTACAGACGCTTCGCATCTGGGTTGGCCAGGCCACCAATGGCAAAGTGTAATGCTATGAATACAGCTGCAAATACCACGCTACCCATCTTAGGCCAAGTCCAACCCTGCAAAAAGACAGAGAATATGAAAAGAAAAAGAAATATCAACCATTTTGTATAACATCCATTTTTTGCAAGTGTTTATTTATTTAGATATTTATTTAAAGTTCTCTCTCTTTTGCACTGGCATAAGTTCTTTTTGCAAGTGCAAATGCTGCAAGTCATAAATTTTGCAAAAGTGTCAAAAGTATTTGAGCAGAAGACAGCGCCAAATGCGCAACGAGAGATGCTTCGTTGCAGCCATAAACACCATTTAATCTTTGGCTCAAACACTCAAGACATCTTGGCCAAAATGTGCATGCATGTATGTGTGTGAGTGTGTGTGTGTGTTATATGCATTTCTGTATATGTTTCTACTGGGTTTGTCCTTCTACAGTTTGTGGTCCAAACACATGCACTTTATACCGCTTAACATTTTTGCTATTGTTCAGGACATAATCTCAACTTTCTCCCACACAAAAAGAGAGTTTCCAGTCCCAGACTTTGTTGCAAACTTTATTTTATTCCGGCACTCATACTTACTAACTGACAGGCCCAACTACAGCAATGTGAGAGGTTCCATTAAGGAGAAACAAGCAATTATGCTCATTTCTTTTATGCATTTTTACTACATGACTTGATGTCTGCCTGGTTGCTTTTGCCAGTCTGTACTGTACAGTGCAGGCCAATTATCAAAAGTGCGCAACATTTTTGTTTTCCTTTTTGCCATGACAATTTTTGTGCATAAATGCTGAAATGTTATTTCTTGAAAGTAATAATAATACTCGTAAATATTGTACATATCACAAATTGTTATGCTTGTTTGTTATTGATTCTGGTAATTGGCAAAAGCAACTCTGGGAATTCACATGTACACGTATCTATATCTGTGTCTGTATTTGCGTGTGTGTGTGTGTGGGTGTATTTATATGACTGTTGTGTGTACAATCCATTAGAAAATTGCCTGACTGCGAGCAGTTATTGTTATGTAATGTGAAACCAAACAGATTTGATGTTATTTCAATTCAACTATTAATTTATTTGAAAAATATATCATTTATTTGTCAATTAGTCGAAAACATCACAAAGAGAGTATGGGAAAATTAAAAGGATTGCGGATGTACAATCAGTTGTAGGAAAAAAAACGGTCAGTGTATGGAATTAAATCAGAATTGATTGACAATAAATCATTTTACTATATACATATTTTATACGTTCGACTACTCATTCGTCCATTTGCGAATAGTAATCCAACTGATTATTATATCTAAACATCCAATTTTTTTTTTCAACCGAATAACAAAAAAAAAATTTGTTTTTTCATGGAACTGATACTATTTCTTAAATGGATTTAAAATAACTATATAAAGTTTTAGAAACTTTCAGAATAAGCAGCTGAGTACCATGTAAGCCAGAGCAACTTCTGTTTAGTTTAATTAGATTTATTCAAAATGACAACAGATTGTGGAGTTACAAATCCGAGAAGTTTGTATTTTAAGCCCGGCACAAGACGAATTTGCAATATACTAAGAAAATGTTTTCTTTTAAAAGGAAACCTTATAAGAAGTGACGTGTACTTTGTACTTTTAGAAAGTGACAGCGAACTTTTGGGATGTCGTAATTTTAAACAATAAATGTATCTAAGCAAACCCACATGAAATGTGTACGTTAAAGGAAATTGCAAATGACGTGGCTGCCATTCACACCAGCATCATCTAGATGCGACTAATCAAATTAATCAACACACGCTCCTCGTGCTTAGGTGCAAAATTAATTATGCTAATTTTATGTTAATGATTTGTAATTTGATAGCATTGATTTGACATTGTCACTGCCTTTGCCACTGTACCATATAAAAATCTACATTAAGCGATAAATCAAATCAAAATTGGCCGACCATCTTGTCTGCATAATTCAGCGCTTATGTCCGAAGTGACACGTACACGTGTCAGTGACCGCAATAACAAAGCAACAACACCAGAGAGAGAAAGAGAGAGATAAAAAACTTGATTTCTGCTACAAAGAACAACAGAATATGAATATCATTTGACAGCTATTTATGTGCCTTTTAGTTGGCCGATTATTTTCATTTCATATCCATTGCCACTGTTATTTTCCATATAAGCATTTATATTTAGACTTATTTATTATTTATTTATTTTGACGCATAAAAAATTCATTCTTCGCACACACACAATGTTTGTCAACGCTGCGTATGCGCGATATTATTTGCTGACGGTTTATAAATCACTGCGGACGGCAGTCCGCGCTAGTGACGAAAGCAGCACGAAGGGTGCGAAGGCGACTAGCATATATACACAGGAAGAATGGAAAATTTGCTATGACTGTCCGATCAGGTCGAGTTATATACCGATCGAAAGGTATCAACTTAACTTACAAATGTGCATACTAAGACTTTTGAAAACTCACCTGGTTCGTGAGATAAACAGGTGTAAGTGGAAGGGGCAAAATTTAAATGATTGGAGCTAGTGGGGCCGTTGGAGCCTTTTGGTCAACATTTTTAATTTTGTAATATTTCTCATAAAAATACGCGTCGAATGACACCTCAATCATCAAAATCCGACTACTGGTTCAAAAGATAAATTATTTTGAAATTTTTGGTGCCCTTCTCAAAACGAGATGAAAAGTCAGTCTGTCTGTTTGTCTGTTTGTTTGTCTGTTTGTTTGTATTGTAGCGTGATCAACACTAATATTCAACATACCCAACTAATGTAAGGGTATATCAAATCAAATATACAATAGCCCATTTAGCGACACTTTGTTGCTAAGCATAACACAAGCCAAAGTACATTCGAAATATGATCGTCCACTTATGAGTGGCCTGATCGCGGCGCAGAATATGCAACGTCTGCATATTCGGCCGCATACCATTCCTTTGTCTTGCGTTATGTATATACTCAATGTATATGCCATAAGTGTATACATGTATGCATATGATCACTACATGCTTCCGCTCTGCCGCTGTACTCAGCGACAGAGACATATATGTAAAACTCCAATGTTAGACTTAAGTATACTGAAACAGTCAAACGCAATTCAGTCGATAAAATCTGATCAACGTCAACTGACGTTGTTCGTTCTAATAAACTACTTTACTAAAACTGCATAAACTAAACTCTCTTAATTATATGGCGACCGTGACATGGTCTGCCAGGTGTTTAAATGTTGAAAAGTTGTAAAAGTGACTTACAAGATAAAACAAAAACCATACAAGTGCATAATGTGAACGTTTAAATGTTGAAAAGTTGTAAAAGTGACTTAAAAAAAAAAAATAAAAACAAAAACCATACAAGTGCATAATGTGAACAACAAAGAAGTAAAACAATTCTATAAACGTTCGAAGCTATAACGATAACTTGAATAATTTGTCAAGAAACAAGCAGAAAAACTACAACAAAAACAGAAAAAGAAACAAACTACATATAGCAAATGCAGGAATTTATATTGTTTAATGAATTCCACAATAAATAAACTATAAAAAAAAAAAAAAACAACTAAAAACACCAACGAGCAGACAAACATAACAAAATACAAGACGTAAAAAGTGAGGTGTGCAGGCCGCGCACTTCACCGCCGCTGGAAAGAAGTACTTAATGCGGTCTATGTCTACACATCAGCAATCGGAGAAAGTGAGGTGTGCAGGCCGCCCACCTCACCGCCGGGGGAAAACAAATACCTAATGCGGGGTAGGCAGACCGCCCACTCCGCCGTCGCTGGAATTTCTAAGTCCCAGAAAGCAGAAAGAAGACCTGCCCGCCGGACAACGCCGGGCCTCTAAATAGCTCAAAGGCCCTGGACATCAGAGGACCGACAACGCTGCCAAGAGCGTATAAATGACTTAAAAAAACAACTTCGCCAATGTGCGAAGAAACGCAAATGAGCCGCGGAAACGCGCATGTCTCATTTTGCCAATAAAAAATAAGACCTAAATCAAGTTGAAGCACCCTCAAAGTGCAACTTGAAAATTACTAACCTCTGATAGGCTGTATACTAAAACATACGGTTGGACAATTAATTATATAAATAAAAAATGTCAGCCAACCGTATGCGCCCCTTAAAACAATTTTCGTCCCATTTACAAAATTAAAAAAAAAAAAAAATTTTTTTTCTTTTGCAACAATTGAACAGTTTGCAAATAATTAAAAAAAAATGTAATTAAAAAAAAAAAAATTAAAAGTAGAATGAAAACATTTTTTTTGTTGAAAGGCCACTGATAGATTTCACAATAACCAATTTCCGTTTGTTAAACAATACAATATTTTTTTTCTTGTTTTGTCAGAAAATTTTCAAATATGGGTTGGTTCGGCAGTGACGAAAGTCAAACAAAAGACAATACGGCCAACGTGGTCAACAACGTCAAAATCGTAGATCACACAGAAGATATACAATCTTTGTGGATCCTACTCCTCATATTAACAATTGTGTCAGTTTGTCAATTTTTATTGACCGTTTATGTCAAACACAATAAACTAATCAAAAAACGTTATATGAGTAGAGCCAACAACCTTAACAGAATATAGTAGGACTGATAGAGTTCAGTGCAGATAGACCACAATAACAGACATTGACATTTTGCTAAAGAATATATATCTTTACATTATATATTTTTAAAAAAATCGAGATAGATTCAAAAATGCATCCACGCATTAAGTACCTTATTGAAAAACTTCAGGTCTATGACCCAAACATTCTTCCAAAATTCCAAAATATAGTTGCCGAACAACCAACGACAATATATGAATTGGAAAAAATCTATATGAGTACTTATGCGTTGCAACATTCTCCATTTCTTGGATGTCATCCAAAAGAAAAAGCATTGATAATCTCCTATATGCCAAATATCAAAGTGGAAGAGATCTACACAGATCATCCAATATTGGGAAAGGCAGTAGATTACATTGCATATAAAGATTAATGGAGCAACGAGCAGAATTTGAGAAGTCATTTAAATGCCTCAATAAAACTGCACCTATCTCAAATAGTAAAAAAAAAGAATGAAAAAAAAATAAAATAAAAAAAAAAAAAAATTTTTTGTATTTCATTGATAATAATAATAAAATAAATATATATATATAAAAATGTCTAAAGGATAGTTTCATATATGCATGCTTAATTATGGCCATACACAAAATCTAAAATTTTAAACCATTTTCATATTTCATAAAATAATGCTTTTAATACATTTCACTACCAAATACCAAAATTTTTATAATTTCTAAATCAAGACCCTGAACAGGATCCTATAATCTTTAAATTAAAAAAAAAAACATTTTTTTCTCCTCCCGTGAATTTTTGAGTTTCCAATCACATTCAAATGTAAATAATATTAATAGTTCAACATCTTCTGATGATTATATCAAGAACTACCAAAATGATAGAAGAAATTTCAAATAAAAAGAACAAATTTTTTTTTTTAAAACCATTTTAATATTTCGTTAAGTAATGAATTCCAATGAATATCGAAGATTAAACAATAAAAAAAAAAACAAGCAATGATTTTAATGCATACTAATGCATTACCAAAAATTTCAAAATAAAAAACCCAACCATGTCAAAAAAAAAAAGTCACTACCATAAATACAAGTAGACAAAAGTCCTGCGCAGGAAATAAATAAATAAGAAGAATTGCTTAGGCAATATCTCTAAAAGCTTCTAAGCCCAACGTACATGAACTCATGTACGAAAAGTAGTGACCTTGCAAACAACAAAATATAAATGTTTGAGAACATTGAAATAAAGTTATTGCAAGAATTGATGTTAGCGATCTGTGCACCAATGGAGTCTTTGATTTAGATCAATTTTTCCAAAGGCTTGAAAAAGTAGCCGGTACACTTGGGATCAGCCAACACAAAGAGGCACCGAGCAAAAGATCTTTGAAGCAATTTCAATGAATCTTATAAATAAATGGGCAAATATATAATGAATATATAAAGAGTAGCGCTACTCAGCCGGTGACCCATATAAAGAGAAGCAATTTTGTCTACAAAACTTGATTTACACATACAAGGAGTACAGGCATTACAAAGTAAAAAGACACTTTTATTGGAAAAATATGACACTTCATATCAAGAGTACATAAATAGATGTTCAAAAAAAAAGCCTGATGTCAAAAACGACAAAATATTCAAAAAACTCCTAATACTCAATCTGGAATCTTTGAATTTTTTTTATATTGTATCTCGGTCCAATGAAGACGTTCATTTCGGACATGGGATCTGAATATAAG
>JBAMBJ010000945.1:0-14636 GCA_037043495.1 Drosophila recens | reverse complement strand
ATGTACATACTAGAGGTTTACGCCGATTGTGTTAGCTTCGGCGGCGGCGGAGAGGCCAGAAATAACCGGCGGCGGCGGCTTAGCCGGCAGAGAGGACCGGCGGCGGCGGCGGCCAAGCCGCCGTCGAATTTGACGGCGGCGGCGGCGTATACAGTAATAAAATAAAATTTTCCCTTTTAAATTTAAAAAAAAGGCAGATAAAATTTTTTATAAATTGTTAAAAAAAAAAAAGATTTTCAAAAACACTTTACAGTCATTTTCATAGACTTGATTTTACATTTGTAGATTAAAAAAAAAAATTAATGATTTAAAAAAAAAATATTTCAAAATTTTTTTGTTTTTTGCTTTTTAAAATTGTATTAAAAGCTATGACGCCGGACGCCGCCGCCGCCGCCGCCGCGCCGATATTTCCGTGATTTGGCGGCGGCGCGTCAAAAAGACCAAAAATCGGCGGCGGCGGCGGCGTGGCGCGGCGGCGTAAACGTCTAGTACATACTAGAATGCTCCAATGACACTAGCTGAAAATTAATCGTTATATTAAACTTAGAGCATACAGTTGTTAAGATTTACAAAAGGGGGTTTTGTATTCTTATTTATTTTATTTGCTTTTAATTAATATATAATAATAATTTGTAATAAATACATTATGTTATTTGTATATTTAAAACTACAGTCGAACTTCCCTAACTCGAACTTCCCTAACTCGAATTTTCTCTAACTCGAACAAAACCGAGTGGCAATAGCTTTTACTGAGCAAATTTCATACGATTCTACTTCCCTAACTCGAACTTCCCTAACTCAAATTTCTCCCTAACTCGAACAAAAATATTGACCCGTACTTCGGTAAGTCGAATTTTTCGGGATAATTCCCAATAAAGTTCGAATTTTTTTTCGTTTATATCTTATGCTTTCGTTACCGGCTCGTTTTGATACGTATTATTGATGTACATTAACATATTGTGATGTAATTTAATAGAATATTGCATCAACAATTATTTAGGCTTGTGAAATTGTTATGGGAAAGATGATCGAAATGTACTTCTTTGTCGTACTAAAATGTTTAAAAATGTTTAAGGAAATATTCAAACTTATTAGTAGTTAAGGAATTTGAAAGTAGACCAAATAAATTAAAGTTGCTGAAAAATGTGGTATCTCAGCTAAAACATTTTTCATTATATTAAAAATTAAATATTAATTATGATGACGTTTGAATCGGGAACTTCTTCTGGATACAGCAATAGAACGAAGAAAGAAAGAACGAAGTCTTGAACAAACTGGAATCCATTTTTGTTGAAAATAACAAGAAAAATTTGTAATTTGAAATGTATTTATGATTGAATGCAATTGTAGTTTCTTTTAAAAAACAAAAATTCTCTAACTCGAAGTCTCCCTAACTCGAACTTTTTTCTTGGATAATGGTGGTTCGAGTTAGGGAAGTTCGACTGTAATACATTCAGACACACTCAAGTGCGATTAAAAGCTTCAGCTCATTAATAAATATCTCTGACAATGTTAAAAACGATCGCCATTTTATTTTGTTTTGTTTTTTTGATTTTCATTCACAAAACGCAAAGCAAAGCTTTGTTAAGTTCACTTGCCCCTACATACAAACACACTTGCATAAATACATATGTACATAAGAATAAAATTTTTCCACGTCAACGCCAGCGAAGCCAGCAGCAGCAGAAGCAGAAGCAGCAGCCAAATACGCCGAAGCAGAAGCAGCAGCAGAAGCAGAGCAGCAGCAGCAACAAAAACGGCAGCCAATTACGCCGAAGCAGCAGCAGCAGCAGAAGCAGAAGCAGAAGCAGCAACAGCAGGAAACAGCTAAAAAGCAGCAGCAGCAACATCAGCAGCGTTCTGCTAAAAAGCAGCACCAGCAGCAGCAGCAAAAACAACAACAGAAGCAGAAGCCAATTCAGCAGCAGCAAAATACGCCCGTCAGGGGCAACAACAACAACAAGCCAAAGCAGCCGACTTACAGTCAGATTGCCAAATCTGGCAACGGCATAAAGACTTCATCGCAAGCTGCATCTGGACCAGCCAGCCGCCATTTGAGCCAGCTTCAGGAGAAGCTACGCACTGAGCAGCAGGTACAGGAGCAGCAGCAGCAGCAGCCAAATCTCGGCCAGCAAATTGGCCAACAGCAGCAAGAACAACAACAACAACGCGATGAACACTATAGAGCAGCGATTCATCAGAATACTGAAGCAATTGCCTCTATGGGCCAAAGAATGGATGCTCTGCTGGAGATAATCAAAGAATTACTAGCTAGCACAATTACGCAAAAACAAATAGCCCAAGTCAATGACATTAACAATGAATAAATACAACAGCAACTACATTTACAAAAACAATAGCAACAACTCAACTAATACTGCCATGGCTGCCACAAATATGACAGCAATTAATACAGTAAATACAGATCATAATGGATGCAAATACACTCACCCGAATAATATAATGGAGGGATAGAGAGGATACACAGATGACTGCCGACGATGTCGTTATTATGGATGTATATCCATATCCGCTTGATCCGGTAGTCGAAGAAGAGAAATTCTGAAATTTTCTATCCGGAGACCTGCAAAAACATACATAAGAATGAGTCATTAAAAATCGAATTCGATAAATACAAACAATATCGATAATACTCACTCTTTTCCACATACGCACAGCTGCCAATTGCGTTCGAATCGGACGCCACTTGTGCATGCAACAGAATTGCATCCAATAAGTTTGCAATCGCAAACAAAACATCAGCCACCAGAACAGAGATTAGAGACAGAACAAACGTCTCACAGCATCGATCGGCGGCAGTCATTAAACTCCATTAAATCCATTATGATTATGAGCATGAACATGAAGCAGCAACTACATCAACATCAACACCGGATTCATCCATTGCATCCAAATTGGCACTCCAGCGGCAGCAGCAACTCAGCTGCATCAGAGCAGCAGCAGCATTTTCACGGCGATTTATCCAATTGCCAGACGCTTGCTGCCGCCTCAAATAGGCAGCAGCGCTGGCAGAAAATGAATGGCGAGCTTCTTGGCAGTCTTCACATCCAGCCTGGACCACAAAATGCCCGATCCTGTGGCACTTGTGTCATCCTGGCGAATCCCTGGCGAGCTCTGCAAGAAAATACAAAAATTTTATTAATAAAAAATATTAATGCGAATTTTACGAGTCTTTGCAGGTTCACAAGTTGCCACCTGTTTTCTGCAACAGCTGTGAAACAGATGTGGCAGCACCTGCAGGCACCAATGGCGGCATGCCACCAAGTGGCATCCAACAACAAAAGCATCCTGCGGCAGTGTGGCAACGGCTCAGATCCGGCACTCCAAGCGACGCTGCAACAAATACTGCCAACTGGCAACAACAAAACGATGATGATGACAACAATTCGTCCACATCATACCGCATGCTGGAGCAAGTGGCGGCTCCAGCGGTGGCGGCAGATCGTGGACGTACATACATGGCAACTACTGATTGCAATCCTGCAATCAACACTGCATCCCACTAACTGGCACCACCACCACCAACGATGGCAGCGTCCAGCAGCGGCAGCAGCAGCAGCAACTCCGGCGAGGTCCATTCCCTTGCCCATCTGGTGGCCACTCGGCCACACCTGAGAAGCAGCAGAAGCAGCAGCGGAGACAGCGGCGAGGGCAGCGGCAGAAGCAGCAGCAGAGGCGGCAGCAGAAGCGGCAGCAGCAGGAGCAGCAGCGAGAGGCAGCAGCGGAGACGGCAGCGAGGGCAGCAGCAGAAGCGGCAGCAGAGGCAGCAGCGGAGACAGCGGCGAGGGCAGCGGCTGACAGCGGCAGCAGAGGCAGCGGCAGAGGCAGCGGCAGAGGCAGCAGGCTGCAAAGTCGCAGCATCCTCATCCAACTGGAAGGGCGTCCGGCCGATCCAATGGCGGAAGCCCTCAGCTGTACGAGCATCGTCGCTCGCTGGCAGCAGCAGCAGCAGCCACAACGGCCTTATTGGCCATTTCAAATATCATCACTGTGGCCACAGCGGCAGTCCCAGGTGCATATGGGTGCACTTGCAGTACTGCTGCTGTTGGCCACTACTTACCTGATGTCCTCCAGGGGCATTTCCACAACAATATCGCCAGCTATCCCGCTTTTGCCATCTCCATGGCAGAGGCAGCAAGAGCAAGAAGAAGAAGAAGAAGAGCAACAACGCTGTACGGCAACTATGTGGCGTCCCAGCCACGGCAACTGGAAGCAGCGCTCACACAGGAAAACTGCACGGACGAGGAGAAACTCAGATTAGTATCTCTGATCAATTTCATGTATAAATGTTATACATTACTCACCCATTAAACGTGCAGTCAGCGTAGGCCCAGTAGAAACAGCTGATTTTGTATGTACCTGAAAAGAAATAATTGCAAATAATTGCATTTTATTAGTAATTATGTATTTTTAAAAGAATACGCACATAGTCTTGACCTTAAAAATAATAGAATTTACTTACCCATTTTCTATTTGCCAATTCCTGAAAAGAAAAGAGAAAAATCACATGAACTTTTTGTTTGCGTGTCGTAGGTCAGGTTTCTATGTAGTTTCAAATTGACGCATTTGCATGTTTGTAATTTGTTACCTTTTTGTATCTGCATAGTCTCCATCCATTTCTTGTTTTATATTGTATATAATACTTGATGCCAGTCCCTGTTTTACTATTTTACCCTGTTAATATCCCGCAATTAATGTTTATAAAATAAGTTATTAATAATGAACACTCAGCTAGAGGCTAGAGGAAAAATAACAAAGATGAACATGTACACACTCTCACACCAACACAATCATACATTCAACTGTAAAGTTGCTCTGAGCGAGAGCTCACACACACATGATACACGATACACGACGCAATGGCCGATAGTTCTGTTAATGTTAATGTTAGCAGAGCTGTTGAGCATAACATAGACTATCTCATTACCCAGTATTTTGATGCACCGCAAACTGCCGAACTTTGAAAGTTCGAAAGTGCTGGTGTTGTGCTTGGTGCCGTTGACCTGCGACAATTGACAATTGTTTTCGTCGCCGTCGCCGAGTGCGGATCGCTCGCTGCGTTCAAACTCACTTGCAAAATTAACTGGTCGTCGTAGTGTGTGTGTGTGTCGCGCGCGCAGAGTTTCTACCACCAACTATATTAAATATAATTTCAACTGTGCCACTTAATTATTTTATTGTAATAAGGACGAATTATGTACACTCGCACCCGCACACACGAGACATAGAGAGTGCGCGTGTGTCGTTTAGATCGATAGAGTGCCGAGTGGAGGCGGAAAAAGATCGATCGATAGAGTGCCGAGTGGAGGCGGAAAAAAATTAATGTCCAACTTTATATTTTTCAATCTTACTAAATTTAAATAATCTAAATTCCTTTTCCAGCACTTTAGCTGGTTTCTGAATCAACTTGGGTTTTTCTAAGTTTTCCCCAATTATTTTTCTGTTTTAATCATCGGACTTTCGTTAAATTTTTCCTTTTGTTTAAAATTTCAATTTATTTAAATAAAATCACTATTCATAAACCTGCTTGATCAACTGCCCTTTTGGCAGTAATAAAACTTATCACCAACACTCTAATGGCACTACTGTTGCTACTACCAATGTTTACCACTATCAATGATTACCACCTGTTGACGAAGTTGTCATTCCACCAGCACTGAGAATGCTTCCACTAAAACAGTATTTTTTAATGCTAAAAATCTGATCCTGCGCTTCACATGTTCCCCCTTTTGGTCAACTGTGTTGCCCCGGATTATGTACTAATGGCCCTGATTCTTGGTCCATCTCATTGTCCGTTTCCCAAATTTGCTTATGCTTAAAGTCCAACTTTATATTTTTCAAGTTTACTAATTTTAAATAATCTAAATTCCTTTTTCAGCACTTTAGCTGGTTCCTGAATCAACTTGGGTATTTCTAAGTTTTCCCCAATTATTTTTCTGCTTTAAAATCCTCGGACTTTTCATTAAACTTTTCCTTTCCCTTTAGTTTAAAATTTCAATTTATTCATTGACCTGCTTGGTCAGCTGCCCTTGGCAGTAATAAAACTTTGCACCCACACTGTACTGGCACCACTGTTGCTACTACCAATGATAACTACCATTAAAGACTACCACCACCAGCAATTGGCTGACTCTCATTGTTAAATCCTAATCCTAGTAATTGTATACGTGTCTGGTTGTCTGATTTCCATTTTCCAAATTTGATACCTTGTAATTAGCATACTGATCTGATTGGGTTTTTCTGGGGTTTTCCCCAATCCCTGCAACAAATGTTGGATCATTAATGTTTTGAGTACCCCCAGATTGTATTCTTAACTATTCTTAACTATTTTGAAATTTAATGTTTCTTAATTAATATGGACAGACTTCAGATACCTATAGTTTTGCTCAGTGTGTTACAATTTTTAAATCAACCTTGTTAACCAGGCGAACAGGCCTACTACTACCTCATCGCTTAATCCTTTTTGATCATCAACCGAGATGATTTTACTTACTTGTTCGGGGACTGGGGGCCCTGCCTTAAAATGTCATGAGCTGCCCCAGGCGAACAGGCCTACACTTCATTGTTTACACGCATTTGGACATCAACCGAGATAATTCAACTTCCTTGAAATGGCATGAACAGCCCCAGGCGAACAGGCCTACTACTACCTCGTCACTTAATTCTTTTTGATCATCAACCGAGATGATTTTACTTGCTTGTTCGGGGACTGGGGGCCCTGCCTTAAAATGTCATGAGCTGCCCCAGGCGAACAGGCCTACACTTCATTGTTTACACGCATTTGGACATCAACCGAAATAATTCAACTTCCTTGAAATGGCATGAACAGCCCCAGGCGAACAGGCCTACTACTACCTCGTCACTTAATTCTTTTTGATCATCAACCGAGATGATTTTACTTGCTTGTTCGGGGACTGGGGGCCCTGCCTTAAAATGTCATGAGCTGCCCCTGCCGAACAGGCCTACACTTCATTGTTTACACGCATTTGGACATCAACCGAAATAATTCAACTTCCTTGAAATGGCATGAACAGCCACAGGCGAACAGGCCTACTACTACCTCATCGCTTAATTCTTTTTGATCATCAACCGAGATGATTTTACTTGCTTGTTCGGGGACTGGGGGCCCTGCCTTAAAATGTCATGAGCTGCCCCTGCCGAACAGGCCTACACTTCATTGTTTACACGCATTTGGACATCAACCGAAATAATTCAACTTCCTTGAAATGGCACGAACAGCCACAGGCGAACAGGCCTACTACTACCTCGTCACTTAATTCTTTTTGATCATCAACCGAGATGATTTTACTTGCTTGTTCGGGGACTGGGGGCCCTGCCTTAAAATGTCATGAGCTGCCCCTGCCGAACAGGCCTACACTTCATTGTTTACACGCATTTGGACATCAACCGAAATAATTCAACTTCCTTGATATGGCATGAACAGCCACAGGCGAACAGGCCTACTACTACCTCATCGCTTAATTCTTTTTGATCATCAACCGAGATGATTTTACTTGCTTGTTCGGGGACTGGGGGCCCTGCCTTAAAATGTCATGAGCTGCCCCTGCCGAACAGGCCTACACTTCATTGTTTACACGCATTTGGACATCAACCGAAATAATTCAACTTCCTTGAAATGGCATGAACAGCCCCAGGCGAACAGGCCTACTACTACATCGTCACTTAATTCTTTTTGATCATCAACCGAGATGATTTTACTTGCTTGTTCGGGGACTGGGGGCCCTGCCTTAAAATGTCATGAGCTGCCCCTGCCGAACAGGCCCACACTTCATTGTTTACACGCATTTGGACATCAACCGAAATAATTCAACTTCCTTGATATGGCATGAACAGCCACAGGCGAACAGGCCTACTACTACCTCATCGCTTAATTCTTTTTGATCATCAACCGAGATGATTTTACTTGCTTGTTCGGGGACTGGGGGCCCTGCCTTAAAATGTCATGAGCTGCCCCTGCCGAACAGGCCTACACTTCATTGTTTACACGCATTTGGACATCAACCGAAATAATTCAACTTCCTTGATATGGCATGAACAGCCACAGGCGAACAGGCCTACTACTACCTCATCGCTTAATTCTTTTTGATCATCAACCGAGATGATTTTACTTGCTTGTTCGGGGACTGGGGGCCCTGCCTTAAAATGTCATGAGCTGCCCCTGCCGAACAGGCCTACACTTCATTGTTTACACGCATTTGGACATCAACCGAAATAATTCAACTTCCTTGAAATGGCATGAACAGCCCCAGGCGAACAGGCCTACTACTACATCGTCACTTAATTCTTTTTGATCATCAACCGAGATGATTTTACTTGCTTGTTCGGGGACTGGGGGCCCTGCCTTAAAATGTCATGAGCTGCCCCTGCCGAACAGGCCCACACTTCATTGTTTACACGCATTTGGACATCAACCGAAATAATTCAACTTCCTTGATATGGCATGAACAGCCACAGGCGAACAGGCCTACTACTACCTCATCGCTTAATTCTTTTTGATCATCAACCGAGATGATTTTACTTGCTTGTTCGGGGACTGGGGGCCCTGCCTTAAAATGTCATGAGCTGCCCCTGCCGAACAGGCCTACACTTCATTGTTTACACGCATTTGGACATCAACCGAAATAATTCAACTTCCTTGAAATGGCATGAACAGCCCCAGGCGAACAGGCCTACTACTACATCGTCACTTAATTCTTTTTGATCATCAACCGAGATGATTTTACTTGCTTGTTCGGGGACTGGGGGCCCTGCCTTAAAATGTCATGAGCTGCCCCAGGCGAACAGGCCTACACTTCATTGTTTACACGCATTTGGACATCAACCGAGATAATTCAACTTCCTGGAAATGGCATGCGCAGCCCCAGGCAATCTGGCCTACTACTACCTCATCGCTAATTTCTTTTTGATCATCAACCGAGATGATTTTACTTGCTTGTTCGGGGACTGGGGGCCCTGCCTTAAAATGTCATGAGCTGCCCCAGGCGAACAGGCCCAATACTACCTGCTGGATCAACCTAAACAATCAAAGGACCCCTTCTGGAATACGATTTCTAACACAAACTTTTATTTTCTACACATTCTTTTGTAACTCCTACACAGCTTATTGTAACTTATCTATTGTAGCACACTGATAAAAACTATCATTGAATCACGTGGTCCCTTCAAGGGCGTAAGTGATCTTTGACTCAGTGCCTCGGTCCTTAGGACCAACATTTGGAGCGCACTGAGTCTCCTTGTCTATATGTGTCCATGCAACAGGCTGGCGCATATTAATAAAAAAAAAAAAAAAAAAAAAAAAACAACAGCTTAATGATTCATTTCGCTACATATAATGATCATTAACACTTCGCCTGCCAGTATGTGCTTTCAATATGCACGCTCTGCATTTCTCAATGCATCGAGACCTTCAATGTGCTGGCACACATCGAACAGCAATACAATCAATAATGCTGTTTAGTTCGTCGCTTCAGCCAGGCCAGCCAGGCCAGAACCCAGCCAGCCAGCCATCAATGTGCTGGCAAACGCTATGAAAATCAACAAGTAGTAGCTTTTCGGCAGTTCTTCGGCCAGCCAGCCAGTCAGCCAGCCAGATGGGCAAGTTAAATGCTTGTCTTCGTCCATGTGCTGGCACACACGCTACGAAAACCAACAAGTAGTAGCTATCTTCGCAGCAGCAACAACAAAAACAACAGCAAACAACAGCAAACATCAAAACTATCATCATATCCGCTTATCTGCTTGCCATGCTATACGGCAGCATGATAAAGCGCCATCTACACGGCAGTCAACGGCAGTCAACAGGCAACGGCAGCAGCAGCGTCATCTATACGGCGTATCCAGCTGCAGCTTTTCCTCTGGCTGCTACACACACTTTTCATCAAAACTATTAATTTTAATACACAACACCTACACACACAAACACATACATACACATAATAATATATTTAAGTATAAAATCAACTATCACACCTACAATTAATTGTAAAATCTAATTAGAATAATTAATTTTTAAGATCACACTTTGCCAAAACGCAACTAAAAGTTGCATAAAACTAAAAAACATATATTTTATATACACACAATTCAAAACAAAAACTCCCTTTTAAGGCCGATTCCATTTGTTTGCTGCCATTTGTGTTTTCAAGACAGTGAGGGAAGGCACAAATTCAAAATGGCAGCATTCAGACATGCGTAATATTTCCCCTAAAAAACAACAACAAAAACAAACAATAGTTAAAATCAAAACTGGCAGCGGAAATTGTCTGCGAAATCTATGCCAAGGTGGGATTTTTGAAAGTCTCTTTTAGCATTCAATTTATAATTCCTGCCCACCTTTTTATGGCTTTTCGCAGCCATTTTTCACGCTGCTACAAATATTTATTTAGAATTAAGTAATTAATCAAATCTACAAATGATATAATACTAATTTTCCACACATTCCCTCCGGTCAATGTCAATTTGACGACTCGTATCATACCTGAAGGCTTATGGCGAATAATATAGATTCGCTGGCGCTTCACAGACTCCCCCCCACCCCCCTTAATTTATATGCGCTTAATTCGAAGAGCAAGGCACAATTTATTTACAAAAATACACTAAATTATATAATTATAAGAGCAATAAGAGTATGCACGAATCATGTATCAAAAGAGCGTGCAGGCAGCTGCATAATAATTGGCCATGCCTGCTCTGCACACTCTTCGCATACAAATACACTACAATCAAAACTGCATTTAAATGCAATCACACCATTACACTAACACAATTGTAAAAAATGCATACTTGCTGAATTAACTAAAAAACGCGCATATATAAGATAGTCAATAAGCAAAACTTCTCGAATACTAAAAATCTGTGCTCTTCCCTTTTCTGTTCCCATTTTAAACTAATCTCCTCCCACATAGTCACTACAAAATTATCAACTATGTAAATACTCTGTAAAAAGTGACGAGGAATTAGAAATGCATACAAAAGTCATAACATGGCCTACGTGCCGTATACACTACACTAACAAACACACAAACACAAGCAGAACTGTAATACATTTATACACTTATTTGTGAAAATATATGCACTCTCTGCCTGTGTGTTCGCCCGTCGCTCTGCCGCTCTCCCGCTCCCGCTCTCGCTCTCGCTCCCAATCTCGGATCGAGGCAAATAAGCAGGAGCAATCTAACAACTAGCAGCAGCAGAAGCAACAGCAATAACAACAACAACAACAACAATCTATATGTGAGTGAGTGAGAGGTGCGAGTACTGAGACGAGCAGCAGCTCGGACATTTGGCTGGCAGTGAGAGGGCCGTGTCCGAGTCTCTGTTGCCGTCGCCGTCGCGGTCGCAGTCGCAGTCGCATACAATCAGCGAGTCGAGTCGCGAGCACCGGGGAGCAGAGCGCAAGGGAACGACAGCAGAGGAGAGAGAGAGGAGAAAAGGATTTGGTGTTCTTATTCTATTCTGCTCATATGTCTTCCTAATTGATTTTGTGGATTCGATGGTGACGGTTGTGGTGTCCGGTGTTGTCGGCCGGTTGATTTGAGTCTCGTTGAGTTGTCGTTGCGCGCTTGTCTCAGTTAAAGTGTCAGTTTCGAGTCAAAAAGTATCAAAAAGTGTCAGTATATAGAGTGCATAAAGTAAGCACTAATACGTATACGTATACTAAATACAAACTACAAGTGAATAAGAACAAACAAGTGAAAACTGTGAATAATATTATTGAATTACTGAATTACTGAATTGAACGGCAAGCGCTGCAACTCGCGTTCTTTTTGTTTCTCAATATTCATTAATTAAACCGACATTTTCGCAAAAACTAATCAAACTAACTAACTAATACCTTGATGCTGCATTGATGTTGTGTGTGTGCGTGCGTGTGTGTGCGAGTATTTTGTGTATTTCGAGTAGTGGTCATTTAAAAGTACATAGCGTCGGCGTGGCTTGGCTTGGCTTCGCTTGGCTTGGCTTGGCGTCACTTTTGATTTGCCTTGATTGCTGTACAAAAGTTGCCTTTGTGTGTGTGATTTATATGTGTAAGGCGTATGGTGACTCACTGCCTCTACACCTTTTTCTAAATAGAAATTGAAATTAATTTTAATTAATTAAATTAAAGTAAATTACACTCGACACGAATTCAACACACACATACAATTTATGCGCATCAAAAATAACAATAATCAATAAAAACATAAATGCAATCTATAACAGAAAGCACACAAATGTGTATACGATTCAATCAATAAATGATATGGCATGAGTTTCTTTGAAGAGAGAGATAAAATATTTAAATATACAAATCAATAAGAATCTGTCCGTTTCCGGACAATCGAGAATAATAATCCTTCAAATCATATAGAATTCATGGCCATATATAAACTGCAAATAATTACAAATCATAATGCAATAATTGCAATCAAACAACAATTAATCAATTAATCCTCAACACTTTATCAGCACTAAGGTAATAAAACTGGCATACCACCAGTATAAATTTTATATTCCCTTTTTACATACATTCTCATACATTTTCATACATTTTTTGGGCAAACTGCACACTGGCGTACATATATATATGCATATGTATACACGCATATATATACACACACAGCGCTTTTCTGCTCGTTTTTCCCAAAATTTTCTGCATTTCAATCAAAAAAGTACAGCATTTGTCGCAATGCTTAGCAACTAGCGTCGTTTCGTTTTCCTTTAACAAACTTCGTTGCTCGTTCGCTTCCCCCCACCCCTGCTGCCCCCGCTATACATTTGCCGTGTATTTCGCAGGCGCAGGCATCTCAGCTGCAGCAAACAGCAGCAGCTAGCAACAGCAATACAGTAGACAGCAAAATACACAAATACACACATACATCTAATGTAGTGCGTGTGTGTTTGCTCTCTTGCTCATATCAAAACCGCGGAGCGTGAAATTATTATCTTTTTCCACAGCTTCTGCGCTCACTCCCATGCAAATCGCATGGAAATCAAATCTAGCAGAGACAATCGGCTAAATAACGACAGCAACGACAACAACAACAACAACAAGCGAGACCAAAAATCTGTTGCAAGCAGCAGCAGTAACCGAGCTGAAAACCCTAACCTACACCAACAACAACAGCGTTACGCAAGTCGGAGAGACAATTTCGGCATTTCGCTCTCTCCTACACCCCCGCTCTGAGCGAAAAAGAGCGACAGAGCGGCAGAGCAGCAGAGCAGCAGAACAGTAGCAGGCAGCAGCCAATCAGAGTGAGGCAGCGCTGTTTAGCGAGACACGAAGCGTTGACAGATTGATCGTGCGTCTCTGTCTAGCGCACAATACGAACGCGCGAACGAGAACACGAGCACTTGTTGCATATTCTTGTTCGGCTTAACTGGCAGCAAGCAAGCTAGCTAGCAGCTGCAGCTGCAAGATTCGGCGAGCAGCAGCGTTTCAGCAGCATTTCAGCATCAGAATATAGTAACGGAATCAATTCGTTTTTTCCTGTTACATTTTTTGTGTGCGTCTTTTATGCACGTTTGCATTTAAGAATTTAAGAATTTAGCATTTTGTCGAACGTACGTACGTACAGTTGGTGGCAGATTTTTCTAGTTGGGCTGGCATCGAAAACAGAAGAGTCTTTTGCCTCTGTCCTTGACGCGTTCCATTTGCTTTTGCTTTTGCCCACTTGTTGCATACGCTCTCGCTCTCTGAGAGTGTGTGCGTTCGTTTCTTCTTTGTTCTGTTCTCTCTTCTACTCGGGTGTATTTGAGTTCTACTACTTTGTCCAAACTATTGCAGCTAGCGTGTGTGTGTGTATGTGTACCCAGTGGCCCTTGTGTGTGCACAATTAAATACGCACACCTGCGAGACTGCGATACTCGCATTTCTAAAACAACAACATATTAAAGAAGACTGCAATTAATTCGGCGTGTCGTCGCCTTGAGTTTATTAAGCAGTTTTTCTTTTCTTTTTTAATACAAATAATCAAAACGGCGTGTCGTCGCCATAACAACAACAACCACAACAACAATTAATTAATTGCCAAAAACAACGGCAATTATTGCACAAAAACATTGTGCAAACATTAATTACAATATTCATACATTTTATATATTTTACTATATTATATATATTTTATATCAATCATTTGTCCTTTGGTTGCAAGGTGCATGCGATAGCGCCACCTATCGCACAGCTTGCAATACAATTGTACTTACATTGCCCAGCTTTGAACATATCAACCCTGATCAAACCAACGAAAGCACAAGGATAGTGCTTTTGTTCGAAAGCTCCCTGCTCAATTACGCTGAGCGCCCTCTAGCGAGTCCTCAGCGAATTAAAATAACTCTTATCAGTAAAAATAGCACTTGGCGTGTCGTCGCCCACATATTGGAAAACGATTAGAGTGCTTTAAACAACAACAACAACAACCAAGTAGCTGAACGCCATCTATTGTGTGTTCAGTGAATTTCTACCCAACTTTGACAAAACAAGAATCAAGGGACAATAGTTTCCCTTTGTTTCGTATGTGCGTGTGCTTTTGTTTTGCTTATGACTCACTCTCGACGATTGACTCACCGTAAACAGTTTGTCGCAGCTGTTTGTCTCGTCTTTGAGTGTTTGAGTT